>CM021101.1:245452177-245627205 GCA_007115665.2 Sequoiadendron giganteum | reverse complement strand
ATATTGATTATTGATCCTGATAGGTTGGAAGATTATTGATCTCATGGTAGGTGAGATTTAATGATTGATTGATTGATTGAGCTCATGATAGGAGAGGATATAGATTGATGATTGACCTCATGATAGGGGAGGTTCATTGATAGATTGATTGATTGACCTCATGATAGGCGAGGTTCAATAATAGATTGATTGATTGACCTCATGATAGGCGAGGTTTAATAATAGATCGATTGACTAACCTCATGATAGGCGAGGTTCAATTATAGTTGCTCATGAGATTTGATCAAAGTCTCACCAGAGCTGATTAGATTGATAGGCTGATTGATTGATAATATTGCTGATTTGCGATATGTTATGATCATAGGAGGATTTTAGAGTTCTTCCCAAAGATGTGGGACATGATTTTGCACTGGTGCAAGCTGATATATATATCATTAGTTGATGTAGTTTATCAACTTTGATTAATATGCCCCAATATAGGATTGAATAATTTACTAAAACTTGATGATGTACACTTATTTGATTAGAGATTTTTATGATTTCTCCACCATCTTATTGATTCACCAACCTTTGGAATAAATTATTCTATAAATGAAAAAATAACATGAATGCAATCTAATTTAACCATGCAAAACTACATGCAAACATTGGCATCTTAACAGTCCTTTTATATGTGCTTTTTATCATCATTGAGCCTTTTAAAATGTTGAAAGTGAGTACAAGCATCGATGGTATGAGTTAGACCATGATGAACTGAGTACTACTTCCATTATTTTTGATATTGCAAGTGAACACAAGCATCTAGGTATAATTAAACCAAGATAACCTGAGTATTTCTTGCATAAACAAACAAGAATCAATCATTTACTATGTGAATTCTGAATGTCATCAGTGATACTTTGTAGAGCACTTCTTGCGACAATTCACATAGTAATTATGATTAATTCACAGACAATAGACAAATAAAATATCCTTCTCCTTCCTAGCTTCTCCAGTTCAATGCATCATCGAGTTGCTCCAAAGAAATGATCAAAATGATCAAAATACAACATGTCCAACCTTTGCTTAAAGTATTTCAATCATTATTGAGATTAGATCATCCATCCTGATTTTATGATGTTTTTGTGATTTCCTAAGATTTTGGATCAAACCTCCCCTAAAGACCTATCCAAGGGGCCTTGGGGGCTAATCGAAGATTAGCCTTGCCTATGTTATACATGCACAGACAACGTAGTTTGATTGACACAAAATCATGTTTTTGTTTTGACTTTTTGATACTGACTTTTTTTTTTTTTTTTGGATTTTCTAATGTTTTACAGATGTTTGAAGTGTTTTTGATGGTGATTGATGTTCAAAGTTGGGTTGTTTTTGTCTTCCTATTGTTTGTCTATTTGATTAGGTTCAAAGTTTTATTGGCCCCAGTGAGAGTAGGATTTTGCCCTCAAGCTAGGGTGAGACATGACCACATTGCAATGATATGTACTTGAGATTTTATTGCACCTTTTTCATATTTTATGTTTTTTTTGTATTTTTTTAGGATATTTAAGATTAAATGAGATGGTATGCCTGATTGAAGGAAAAAGATGCCCCACAATATGGGTAATGCAACTATGGATAAATGGTAGATCAAAATAAAATATTCACTGCAAAACATGTCATACAAGCAACATATCTCTTGTCAAAAGATGATAATGGTTGATTGATTAAGATGTCAAGAATGATTGATTCCATAAGACATGATGATGATAAGATTGATGATTGTTGATGATTGATTGAAAAAATATTTGAGGATTGGACAATATTTTACAAGTAGGCTCAAATATGATTTGTGTGATAAGATTCAAGGTTGCAAAGGGACATGGTGACATGGATTTTGAGAAGCTAGAAGATATGGAAATGGAAGAAAGAAAGGATAAAAATAATGAATGGGATGATCAAGATCAACTAGATAGGATACATACAAAATGCCCAAGTATTTTTCCCCTATTCCTCATCAAGACCAAGGAAAGGAAGAAAGGATGTATTTAGTAAGAATGATGGAATATGGATAAGATGAAATATATGGTATGGAAGATATGGATAAATCACATAGGATAGTTGATATATTATGTTCAAGAATATCCTTAACCTTGTCAAGATCAAAGGTGGAAATGTAAGGAATGAGCATAGAAAGGATAATGACCATGAATGATAAGATGGACAAATTTTTTCCCTAAGTGTAGAGTGCAAGAGGAATATGGAAGATAGGATATGGATGATAGGGAAATGGATGAAGAACTTAAGTATCAAGTTTCAAAACTAAATATCCCTCTAATAAAACATGGAAATGGGAATTAGACTCATAAATGTTGGCAGATTAATGATATGATGGAAGAATCTAAGGACTTATGCAAAGGTTTGGATTAAAGGAGAATTATGGGGGATGAATGTTGGATAATGGATAGGAGGTTGGAAGGCCTCTTGATGGATATATGGAAAGGATGACAAGATCAGCATTGGCACACACCTTGAAGGGTGGTGGAGTGGAGGAAGAATGGATTTGGAAGGTGATAGGTTATTAGATGGAAAAATGGAGGAAGCTTTTGGATTAGCAAATTTGCATTCCAATTTAGATTTTATTGCTTCTATGAGACTTTTAGTAATCCACATGACTTTTGACTTTGATTTTCTCTTTGTGGGCCTTTGTGGCCTTTGAAATTTTTCTTTTTTATTTATGGACCTTTGTGGTCTTTGAAAATTGTCTTTTTGCTTTGATGGGCCTTTGTGGCCTTTTAGATTTTTCTTTAGATTTTGGATCAAATTTTCTTTTATTTTTGCATATATCTTTGAGGAGACATGTTGATCCTTTGATACATGTGGATTTTAATATAGAAGCTTTTGATATTTGGCACCCAAATTGCTTCCAAGAGCAATGGGAGGGGTGGATTGAGATGAATGATATGGAGGTATTATGGATGAGTTAATGTGGGTAGAATTTTGAAAGGGCATCAAGGATGTGTGACTTTGTTGTTCTTGAGAAATAGGATATGGACCTAGGGTAGAGGGAAGGTTTGATGGACTAGGATGAGGACCTAGGATAGATGGTGTGTTTGGAGAACTAGAATGAGGACCTAGGATAGATGGAAGGTTTGATGAACTAGGACACTTAGGCTTATAATCAAGGTCATGGTGATATGGATTTCTTTGAAAAAAAAGGGGTTCTAGTATACCTTTCTCATGAAGGCCTATTACTTTTCCTTTGTAATTCATACTTTGACATATATGTTTACCAATGGGATATGTATTGTTCGTGAAACAAGATGTGAGACCATTTTGGGGAGGATATGATATGGATGAGAGAATAGATGTTGGAAGTTAACAAGAATGGATAAAGGTGGAGGATCCCAATTTATAGGTGTGGGGTTCATGGATAGCTTGAATAGGTTTTATAGGCTCTTGATATGGGGATGATGGGGTGTTTTGATCTTGAATTGGAAAATAATTACAAGGTGTATGAGATGGAGTAGCTTGGTCTTTATTAGGTGTGGAATCATCATGTAGTGGTGTGATAAGCATATATTGATCTTGAGAAGGATAAACATCTTCATGGGATGAAAGGGTATCCTTGAATGGAAGCATATCTTGATCTTGATGAGGAAGGGAATCATGAGATTTTGTAGAAAACATGTCTTGATCATCAGTTGGTAAGAAATAATTAGATAGGATGGAAGAACTATCATGCTCTTGTGATGCAATAGAATCATGAGATGGTATGGATTTATTTGATGATGTGGAAGAAGAACCTGGAAGGATATTTGTCTCTTGAGATGGAAGGGAATTATTTTGGATGAAAAGTGAAAGGAGGGGATCATCATAAGATTCTTGAGAAATGGGATCTTGATGAAAGATTGGAAGAATTTATGGAATGTTGATATCATTGGATGGAGTGGAAAGAATATTTTGATTTTTATGTGTAGGGGAGTCTATGCTATCATGCTTTGGATTGAGATATTGACATGAATCATTGGATGTTGAAGATATAATAAAAGAGGATGGTTGAATGAAATTGTTATCTTGAGTTAAAGAATCTTGATGTTTATTTTGGCTTATGGTGGATGGAGATAAATGAATGACATGATAGGATTTCTCAATATCATTTGTGTTTAAGGACTGAGATTTGCGCTTATTGAAATTTTGTAGAAATTCAAAGACATTGAACTTGGATGATGTAGCTTTTGGTGGAGAGGGTATCCTGTTGAGATTTTTGTTAGAGGAATAAGAACATAGAAAACATCTCTCTGTGGTTGTTTCCCTTTGCATGTCCTAGATTTTTTGTTAAAGGTTTTTCATTTGATGAGCTAAAGCATTCGATTGATCCTCATCTATTTCAGCCATGATGGTTTGAGTTTCAATTTCGTGTTCTTTGGATTTTTAGTCTTCGTGACCTTGTTAAAATGGGCATCCAAACATTATTGTTTTCAATAAAATTTTGATCTTAGTTTGGTATAGTGTCAAGGATATTAACTCAAGTCAAATAGAATGATAGATTCTATTTATTAGACTAAGTTTGACAAGTTTGATTATACGGTTTCATTTCTTTGATTTAGGATGATTGATCTTGAAACTTAACTTACTAATCAAATATGTTTGATTGAGACACTTTTGGATGGTAGATCTTGGTTTGATTTGAACAAATTCAATTACAAAGTATAGTTTATGCAAGTTTAAGACTCTGTTTTGATTTAGGAAATTTTATGTTATGATAAAAATCCAAATTTTGATGTTAATTGTCTAACATTGGTTTCCAAAAGATTTATGTTTTCTTGTTTTCTTTGTGTTTTTTTGGGATGATCTTATCTGAATTAATTTATGGAAAATACAACAAGCATTTGTAAAACAGTTGTTTCTTTAAGACCTAGAGTCTAAACAACATGTGTATGTTTAAGAATCAAACATGATCCTTCTTGATTTCCACTGGTTTTTGATAGAGAATACACTTCAAGTAGACTCACTCTTAAGGTCAAAAAGGTCATTGTTATACTCAACAACACACAACTTAAAATTACGTTGACTCGCATAGTCGTGTCACCCTCTAGAGGGCGCCCGTGTTTTTGTATTTTCTAGGTGCATACTCAAGGTTGGATTTCTCAATGCCTTGAGAAAATGGTCCTTGAAAATTATATGGTGAGTGTCTTGGGGGTAGATTCTTCCCTCCCCTTGCACTACGAGTATTACAATGTTAGGTTACTGACTTTGCTGGATTCTACACTATGGTTCGTAGATAGGGTTTCTATTCAGAGTGACAAATGATAAACTCCCTCAAGAGACCTCCCAATCTTTAGAACAAAGATTTTGGGGATGGTTATCTTGCACACTTCCATCGAGTTGGACTTTCATCAACAACTCACTTTTGATTATAGTGGGTTGGAATCCTTGGCTTTAGGCATTCCCACTTAGGTTGTTCCCATAGGGTGAGTACTTTTTCCCACTATGGTACGCCTTCTAAAGGATTTAATAAAACATGAATTGTACGTAATCAAAGGATGATTCTAGAATTTTGATCACCTAGTTAAGGGGAGAGCATAAGCCTATTCACCACACAATCACAGTAAGAAATGCTTGATTTTAAAACCCAAAGAAATAATTTGCTATTCTAGGTGAATATTTTGCTTCACAAAAGTCTTGATGTTAATTTTAACTGATATAGAAAAATGTGTGATTTCTATCCCAGGATTGATAAATTTTAAACCAAATGGCTATCCTAGGATTGATAAATTTTAAACCAAGTGACTATCCTAGGATTGGTTCATTTTAATCCAAAACCAAAAACCAGTGAGTTTCTAATGTTCCTTTTTACCAACTTTGACAAAGCTTATGTAGATGGTTAATTTTAAGCTCAAATTAATGCTATTTGGTCCTAAAGCATGAATGAAAAATAACATATGATGGGTCATTTTCTCATGAGTGTTTGAAAACACTATTACAATGGATATCAAATTCCTTTTTTTAACTTTTTTCAATTCAATGCTCCATATTCCTCTTAAAACCTAAAATAAATGCTCAAAATGTTAGATGAGATCAATAAATAAGAAGATATAAGGGTTAGATGAATGATTAAGCCTAAAAACCCTAAAACTTAGACCAAGTTACAATGTGATTTGACTTTAAACGTAAAATTAAAAATTTTAACTCTACAAAAGTGATAAATACCTATATCATTGCATGGCTTATGAAATTCTACCCCATTTCAAAAAAGACCTTTGTATGACCAAGATATGACTATTTTAAGATTGACTGTCAAAGCACTAAAACATAGGTTAGAAGCACTAAAACAAAAGCGCTATTTCATTAAAAATGCTAAAATAGAGGCCATACATGCTATTTCATTAAAAGCGCTAGAACAAAGGTTAGAAGCGCTACATAATGTATCAAAAGCAATAAAATTTTTGCCGAAGCACTAAAACAAACCTCTGAAGCACTAAAAGAAGCGTAAGATGCGCTATAGTTTCTGCCGAAGCCTTGAAACAGACCTCTGAAGAGCTAAAAGATGTGTTAGATGTGCTATAGTTTCTGCCGAAGTGCTAAAAGAGATCTATGAAGTGCTATAGTTTTCCTTAGAAGTGCTGTAGTTTTCATCGAAAGCACCAGAAAATCTCTCGATCGCACTAAACTAAACACGCCAGAAACCTATACGACACTTTATAGAAAAATTAACAAAAATATGGGGTTATGCCCCATGGTGGGTGCCAAATTGTAAGTGTGAATAAGTAAAGAAGAGTAAATACACTTCTTAATATGACATTATATCAAGAGAAATAATCAAAGTAAGCTATTAAAAACTAAAAAGACTCTTGAAAGCATCATATTGCTCACTATCTCCAAAGATTTATCAAATCATTGTGGCTCTCAGATCGTGTAAGCACTATGACTGTTTAAAATGACAATTTAAAGAACGAGAATGATGCTAAATGTGAGAAACTAATCCTATATGATGATTACTAATCTAAATTGACATGAAACTGATAAATGAAAGCTACAACAAACTAAATGCAACCATGATTATGAATTAAAGCTATGATGCTATTGATGCTATGCTCGAAAGCTTGATGCTTGATTGCTTTCCTACAGAGTAAGATTGCATAAACTTGGGATTTTGGATCTTTTCATTCTTGAATGAAGTTGTATTTATAGATTTCTCGGCAATGGCTTTGCATAGGGGCAACAAACAGAGGCTTGGATTCAATTTGGAGGATTGAACAGTGAGAGATCAAGGAGAAGGAGAAGATTGTGGGAATGGTTCCTACCCATGAAAACACTAGGCAACAAGATAGGAAGGATTGATGGAAGAGGATTGAGAGATGGATTTCAAATTTGTCTCCAATTTGTCTCCAAATCTTTCTATGAAGATTAAATCAATTAATTTAGACATAATTTTTACATAAATTAGATATATTATAGCTAAATTTGGTTTTGAGAAAATAGAGGAATTTGATTTATGCTTTAATTTAAATATTTTGATTTATTTAAATTAGCAAAAGAGGGATAAATAATTTAATAAAACAAACTATAGAATTTTTTTATTAAATTAAAAATAGAAGAATATGATAATTAAAAAATAAAGTATTCAACCTTTGTTCAATTTATTTAAATGATGTGATGGGTATGTGTAGGATCATCATGGAAAACATAGGCCCTTCAGTGGCAAAAAATTCAAAAAAATCAGAGTTAGGCAACTTGACATAAAAATTTGAATAAGTTATCTATATTATATCAAAAATATGAAAGAATAAAATTTGTAGAAAATTTAATGTAGTTTCTAAATTACTAGGTTTATTTACAAAAAAATGAAATCTATTTCATGAAAATTTGAAATTTTAATACAATAGTACTTAAATTTCAAGGAAAAAATAAGAAGTAGGTGTCTATTTGACCACCCTAACCACATTAAAATGATAATATTTTTTTATAAGATTTTAGATATAAGTAGAGGACTCATGTCCTGATGTGATGCATATTTTTAAAAAATAAAATTCCAAGTAAATAATTAATTATAATTTTTTTATGACAACTTAAAAAAAATATAAAGACTTGTATGTCTGACCACCTTAACTTGGTCAAAACTTCATGAAACTCATTTTTTTATTTTTTAATCTTATATTATTCAAATCATAAAATGTGAAGCATGTTTTGGATTAAAAAATATGATACCATTTGAAAGCTATAAATGTTTCTCAATCAACCTAAAAATCGGGACTTTAGTCGTAATTCAATAGAAAATGAATAATAATATTTTTTATTGGTCGAAAGCTAAGAATATCCTTTAAAAACCCTTTTCGTTTCATCAATTCTGGGTAAAAAAAGAGTTGTCAGCCACATACCCATCATATTGCCACTTTTTGGCCCAACATGATCCTACACATACCCTGATAGAATAAAATAGAGGAAATTGATAATTAAATTACATAAATTATTTTATTTTGTTTATTTAATTAAGATGAAATAATAGTAGAATTAGAAGAATTTAAATGTAAATTTAAACATGAACTATATAAATAAATATTTCTCTTTATTCAACAATAGAAGAATTTAGGATAATTAATCAAATAAATTGTATTTAATTAATCAGATTCTTTAGACCAATTTTAGGTGTATACAAGCATAACCAAATATTTTTTAGGAAAATCTTTGAAACCCTCAGATCTAAGGAACGTGAATCCAAGCCATGCAAGTACAAAACATCCATAGAAGGAAAAGGTAGTTCAGGAACTCCAAGCCCGTTTCAGGCCAACTCTATAACCACCAACCTGCACATGCATTCAAGGGAGACAAGATATTGTAGAAGCTTTCAGATCATCAACCATTTAATTAAGTCCATAGCCTACATGCAATCGAGCAAGCATAAATAATGCCTTCCAACACCAGGAAAAAGAATCCAGCATAAGCACATTACTCCATAGTTGAAAAGAAACCCAAGCTTATCCATATCATTAGGGATCCTATCACATAGACACCCAATATGAAATCTTTGTTGCAACACAACCACAACAAAAAATCCCACCCCATGCTTCAGGATTATTTTTTTGTCAACTACATGCTTCATATCACATCATTTCAATATGGCCAACTCTATTTTTTTCATCTACACCATCGTTCAAGCTACGTATTGTCTCTTGAAACTAAATGAAAAATGCAAAATACTTCTACTCATCAAAGGATCAATCTTCAGCCAATTCCTTAAAATTTCCTCAAGCTTGCCAGATTAAGAAATCTTCACTAAAGGAATACCCATAACTAGAAACATTAGGAATAACAAAATCCTAGAAGAAAGTGTAGAAGTTGTCGAAACCAACTTCAGACTCCAAGATCACCTGCATGCAAATGGATACTTGTCACAAGGAAGAGAATGGATGGAAAAAACAAACAAGGGTTTGAAGAAATAATCAACCACAAAGAAAGTATTGATTGATTGATAGATGAATGATTTACAAAGAGTACATATGCTTGATTATATAGGCAAGTGATAAACCTAAAATACAAAGGATGTTGCCAAGTGTTCAAATCACACTTAACGTGACAACAAGAAACCCTAACCAACTACCTAGGGAATGATAACAAGATGGAGATAAGTTCTAGAAAAGACAACTCATCTTCTAGAAGGGAATCTTATCTCAACAACTTTATTAAATGATTAAATGCAACTTAGGACTAATATGATTAATTAAAACCTAAGTTAACTTATGCTAGTGTAATAATTAATTAATTAATTACACTAACACCCCCCCATAAGTGCAACTTAGGGAGACTAGATAAGCATGAATGGGTCCTGACAACAAGCCCTGATCAGGTACCCATGTACAAATGCAATAATGAAGTAGACAAAGAAAACCTAGTGGGACAACCCCCCATACAGTGAGATGACTGTAGCAAAGAAGCACTAGAAGAACACTGTGGAGTAACACTGGAACTGTAATCTAGCAAGCAAGGAAAGATACTTCTGTCTACAAAAAACCATATCGGAATCATAATAATGCAACAACAGACCTGATGCGACGGAACACTCGAAAACATCAAATTGGAACAACCCTAGAATCCATAAAACAACAGTAGATGAAAAGATGATGACAGAATCTGGACGCCATGAATCTCGATGCTGATGTCAAACTGAGACTAAATTTTTTCCATGAGAACAAGTACCATAAAGACTCGGGAACATTAACCACAAATTTTGTGGCCCTCAAACTGAGATGGATCCGATGTGAATCTGATGTGTCAAACTAAGACAAAATATGGCCAAAAAAACTAAGAAACCAGATTACAACCCATGCGAGTTATCATCAAAACACAATGAGGATCAAAGTGCATGCACACTCTAATCAGATTATTATGTAAGAAACCCCCCTAATGGAACTTTATATTAGTTCATTTATTACAATACCCAATGATTGCAAAAAGAGAGAATGCCTAAATATGCATAAACAAAAAATTAAAAGGAGTGCATGCACAAACCAATGTTCACATCTGTCTCCATGATGAAAAATAACCTCAAATTTGTGTAGATGACCAAATCTAAAAAAATGGCCTACACCACTATGAAGTGCTCAAAACAAGTTTTTCGTCAATATCACGTTTGCCAAAAACAGACATCATGGCCAAAAGTTATGAATTTTTCAAAAACTGAATTTAGCTTGCAGGAAACAAATTTTTTAGCAAAAAATATTTATTTCTAACTTGATTTTTGGAAAATCTACTCACTGTTTGTAGACAAAAATAAAAACCCAAAAATATTTTGATGCTAGAAACAAAACCCAGAAATCGTTATTTGATCCAACAAGCAGAAGATGAAAAATTGATTTTTTTTAACCTTTAGCCAGGAGAAAAATAATGTGCACCACTTTTTCAACAGTGATTTTCTCTAGATCTATGCAAGATATGCAAAATCTAATAGATACCCAATTCAGATTTCGACGTTGGCTACAAAACCCATAAATCATTTTTCCTGCAAATGAGTGAAAACTAGATTTTTGAAGCAAAAAATATGACAGCTCCAATAAAAAATGGCATGCAACAAACCCTTGTAGCTCCAAATAGCTCCAAACTCTTCAAACAAGAATAGGCATGTAGTAGGAAAACTCTAATACCATGTAGAAGTTGTCAAAACCAACTTCAGACTCCAAGATCACTTGCATGCAAATGGATACCTGTCACAAGGAAGAGAATGGATGGAGAAAACAAACAAGGGTTTGAAGAAATATTCAACCACAATGAAAGTATTGATTGATTGATAGATGGATGATTTACAAAGAATACATATGCATGATTGTATAGGCAAGTGATAAACCTAAAATGCAAAGGATGTTGCCAAGTGTTCAAATCACACTTCATGTGACAACAAGAAACCCTAACTAACTACCTAGGGAATGATAACAAGATGGAGATAAGTTCTAGAAGAGAATCTTATCTCAACAACTTTATTAAATGATTAAATGCAACTTAGGACTAATATGATTAATTAAAACCTAAATTAACTTATGCTAGTGTAATAATTAATTAATTAATTACACTAACAGAAAGCTCTAATACTAATTGAAGAGAAATCATTTCATCCCAAAACAAACATCTGAAATTAGTAAGTTTCTTCGATAACATTCATTTACAGTTAGAGAACCTTAGAAACATGTGTACTACTACACCATAAAGTAAAATCAGACATAGTTTATTTCCCACCATTAATACTTAGAGGAAAGTTAATACAATTTAAGATCATGCAAGATCAACCAGTTTCAACAACATGCATTAAACAAATTGAATAAACAAAATCATTAAACATGAAAGAACAAAAGATATGAACACAAAGATTAACGTGGGGAAAAATCATTTTTTTTTTTAAACGCCACACTCCAAAAATATAGGTTCATTGTATTATTCAACAAAAAAATACACAGTTACAATACAATTGCAAGCTCTAAGCCTTTACATGGAGATTTACATCTTGTTCCATCTAGAGAAAAAGTCTGACAACATAATCTCCTTGGATTAAATATCTTCTCTCCTCATTCAAATGCTCTATGTTTACATAAATTACAAGCATTATAGGAAAATTGTCATTCCAACTTCTATACAAACCGAATAGTTATTATCTCTTTCAATTCCCACTATCACCTCAATATGCCTATCATTCCATTAGAGGGACTCCCAAGTGACTCCTTCCGATATGGTGAAGTCTCACTAACGAAGTCCCATCGACATGTCGAAGAGACTCTGAAGCAACTCACATCGATATAAGAAAGTCTCGTCGATATGAAGTTCTATCAGAATTCTGTAGAGACTCTGAAGCGACTCACATCGATATAAGGTCTCATCGATATACCTTACAACTTTTATCAGGTGGTCCCTATTGACAACATGTCATGCTTGTCATCTTCATACAACTAACATAACCAATGATACTTTATATATTGACCAAAAAATCTTCTCCACATGTCTTGCTAACATCATCCTTTACGGTCATTTAGTGTCACCTTATTGGCATGTCGAAGAGACTAATCATTTCATCCTGTATACATGTGCTTGTGTCTTCGATGAATCTCTTATCGGGATGTTGAAGATACTGGCCACTAAGTCCCGTCAAAATTCACCTATCAATCTGATGAACCTTTACCGCCAACCCACTATCTCTAGTTTGAACTTCCATGGTACTGTGGTGTAGAAGAATTTGACTCGGCTAAGTGTTTTCATGATTTTAGAGACCCTTAACTAGTAAATTTGAGACACCTTTTTGTCAATTTAAATTCCCCGCATTCATCTACAAGAAAATAAGTAGTTCAACAATACCCCTTTGATTTCATAGTCAAAAACCTCAAAAACCCTTACTTTCCCATATTCAACAACAGATAAAGATCACCTTTAAATGATGAAATGAAATGTTTGAAGATCCAAATCAAATTTCCTTGCAAAATTTGAGACTAAAAATAATTAATAAGCCTAAAAAATTTATTTCATTCCAATATGCTTAAAACAACAATGATGTAAAATAGCTTCCACATTCTCATATTATGCCAATCTAGCAATATTTCTGGGTTTTATGCATCTCCTTCCTAGCTTTCTAGAACATCTCGAGTTTCTCCATTTCGTTAAAAATGAGAAATTTATGTTTGTTTTACTACGACTAGGTCTATTAGTTATGACCCAAACAATCTTTCTCTCCCCCAAAAATGCTAGTCAAACCTCTAGAATGGTCATTACTCCTTGGATGTGGGTTTTCCTCTTTTAGGTATGTGCATTCAATTGTAATTCAAAATTGCTCTTCCCGCTTCACAAACCACTATCTCCACTTCTCCAACGTTGTGCATTCCAATCTTGCAACAAAATGCAAATTCAAATTTTCAAAGTGGAGTTAAAGAGCATATTAATTGCCCACTCTAAGCTTGGGTGTGGGATTTTCCTTTTTGGAAAATTAAAATCTTTCAACAATTTTAAAATAATTTAAAAAAAATCAATTAAATAATTTATTTTTTTCACAATCCATCACCAAATTATACTATGCTAGAGGAGTTGAGAATTTCAATAATTTGTGCTTGCAACCAAAAATCAAAACAAAATACAAGCATAAAAGTTTAAAATATTTTTGGTTGTGTAGGATTGTTTGGTACCCCTAGATGCTCTTACATCAAGTCTATGGTCATAATTTAAAATTATTTTTCAATAATTTCATATGTGCATAAGGGTAGGTGATTGGCTTTGCCTGCCAATCAAAATGATACTTTATTATATAGATTTATAAAACATTTCTGAACACCAATAGTCATTGTTTTTGTTTCAATTTTTTGTCATGGTTGTATTAAGCACCTACATCTTTTAGGTTAGTCATATGACTAGTTTCTTTTATCTTTTTTATTTTGGAATCTTGAATGTTTAGCATTCCTTTACTTTCTTAGAAGTTAAATGTGATTTGCATTATAAACCCCACTAGTTCTACACTTAGAATTTCAAACTTAAAAAGAATGCATATGTAATTAGACTGAAAAATCCAAAGCACTTATGTAATATTCAATCAAAAAGTTAAACTATTTGTTAGTCAATTTTTAGGTTCTAAAATCTAGACTACCATTAGAACTGGATTTAATTATCAAATTTTAAAGTCATGCATGTAATTTCATGATCTAAGCTTGAGATATGTTTGATGTAAAATTAAAATTTTCTTTAAAATCTAGACTTTGATTTAATATCGTTTTTCTAATATGAGTATTACTTTGAAATCCTAACAACCTTCATGTTTAGTAGCATTTTGGATTTGAAAATTTGAAGTGAATGCACATATACATAAATATATGGTTAAAATTTTAAAGATTCAAATTTTTAATTATAGCATTCCTTTGGTTTTGCATATTAAAACTTTTCATTTTTTAGAACAAATTACAACTTGAATTTACAAATTATAAAAAAATATTCGAATTCTAGAACTCTTTTTCACCAATTACCCAATATTTTAATATCTTGAATCTTAAAATTTAAATAACTATGTCTTAATTGAAAAATAATATTTTTCAAAATTTATTGAATTTAAACTATACATTTTAACTGAAAGCTTCATTATTATAATTATAATACTTCCTTTCCTTTTTGTGTAGATAGAAGGCTCAGGCTTTAGGGAAGAGTTTCAATTGAAACTCATATTACAAATTGTAAAACATTAATATGTCACGAAGTTTGATGTTGCTCATACTTGGGGAAAATATAGAAGCAGCAATCCAAGTAGCAAATGCAAATTGAAAACTAGTGTCGAACTCCGAGCCTCCTTGATATACATAGTTTTTTTCCTCCAAACTCCAAATACCATTGAAGCGGCATAGATTGCAAGACATTTATAGAGTGGGTTCAATGAAAAGGATTTAGAAACTCTTATGCTAATGTAAATAGCAGATCTAAAATCAAATTCCGCAGTCTATGGATGGGTGAAGTTGTTTTTGAAGAGCTAAGCTTTGCTAATAGCAAAAAAGATAAGGAAAAACTCTATCAAAGTGCAAATGTTCTTAGTAATGAAGCATTCAATTTTTTTTGTTACAATAATTAGCATGTGAATTGAAGCTCTCTAAACTATGTTTTAGTGTGGTTTGGTGATTAGAAGTTCATAGAAGTTTGTTGAATCCTGGATAGTCCTTCAAAGTCTACTTTCACAATCTAAAGTTGTGATGTCATTTAGTAGAGGAAGTGATAGGAAAATAAATAAAGGCATATGTTTCACAAAGATAAAAGGAAGATAATTCTTTGCATACAATATTAGAGGTTGAAAGTGTGTGCAACAAGTAAAGATATACAGTAAAATTCTTGCTTAGAAGCACAAGAAGGATTATTTAAATAGATATAATATCCACATGTCATGAGACATGCCAATCAAACCATGGTCTCAAAGCCAAGTACAAAGAAGATAGAACAATGATTATCTCAAAAAGCAATCCACAATTCAAGTGAGGGATGTAGCTAGGTAATCATGTTTTTCATTGATTTTGAGATTAAATTCCTTTACTTTATTACTTGTGTTCAATTACTAGGATAGTTCAAACTTAGTATTCTATGAGGCCAACCTAAAAACCATTACTTTGTGTCACATGAGAAAGGTGCAAGGATATGAATCAGTTGGTGAATCATGGGCTCAATAGATTGGTCTAGATTGGTTCCTTAATCATTGCTCTATCAAATCTTATTCCTTAAGAATACTGATTACCATAATCTCTTCCATAACAGAAACTAATAACCATTCAAGAAGATTGAATCTCA
This sequence comes from Sequoiadendron giganteum, assembly GCA_007115665.2. Taxonomy (NCBI): domain Eukaryota; kingdom Viridiplantae; phylum Streptophyta; class Pinopsida; order Cupressales; family Cupressaceae; genus Sequoiadendron; species Sequoiadendron giganteum. The sequence continues at coordinate 245,611,452 of CM021101.1, read as the reverse complement.
CATCAATATGTTTCGTCTAACTTTAAACAACCCTTACCGCATCTTTTCTGAAGCTTTATGTTCATTCCGTGCTCTCATGGTAGGTGTGTGAGTACAAAATATTCTCCAATTATAAAGCTTTTCTTACATGTTTTGAATGCATCATATCTGTAAGTGATGTGACTACAAACCATGAGCTTCGATAGAATACGTCTCTGCTAACAGGCTTCTTCTCCAGTTACATGTTATAAGACGCAGAAAGTGAAATTTCTAGTATCCTTCTAGATCCTACGGCATTCAACATTCTGAAAAGAGGCCTCAACTTTGCCCTAACACCTCACTCCATTCAACGTGAGTTTTTTAATAAACAATAGCTTTAATAGTTTGCGTTAAGGAAAGCAAAAGTTTCCAAAATCAACGTTCTCAAAGTGGAGGAGTTAGCTTTCGAAAAGTCGACACTTCTAGTCAAGAAGCTTTCCCCTTGCTAGCCTCTCGAGGTGTTTTTTGAAGTGATTTTTTAGTGGTTAATATTTTTCAACTGGTTAATAGTTGAAATTTGGAAATTCAAATTTGGTTAATAGTTCAAGCTGTAACACAACTTGAATCGTCACATTTTTATAAAAAAATATTTTAGTCTTATTTAAATCGCCAAGAATATATTTTATTAAAAATTCTAACTCTAAAATTTGTCATATTATCTGATACATGATTAGATTAGATTTTCCAAAAGTTTATAAGCTATAGTAGAAATCTAAATTAATTCATCAAGAGTATAATCATAATTATTAGTTTCTTTAGGACCATATTTCCAATATTTAGTTCCCACCATTGATTTAAAATATAATCTAATGACCCTTATTGTATTCCACAATTTTAGACCCCATGAACATTACATCCTAAATACATTTTACCATGTTGAATACAACAAGGGCCACTAGAATATATTTTAAATCAATGGTGGTAACTAAATATAATAAAGTCTACCCCTTAAACCGATTGATCATTTCCACCCTTAGGCCTCTACTTTTTCATAAGAATTAAGTTTTTAAATTGGAAGGATCTGCCATCATAGTGAATGAATTTCCTATTCTTTTCCAAAATTCATCAAGAATTTCTACAAAATTTTAATGATATAAGAAAAAATTACCATTAAAATTAATATTTTTTTCAAAAAAAAAGGAAAGATTTGCTAATAGAATTTTTTTTCTAAAAAATGAAAGATCTTCAATTGATCATTTTGCTTCTAAATTCCCTTAAAAGATAATGAAAAGAGAAACAAAGATTCTAGAAGAAATAGATTTGAAAGGAGTCTCTACTCGAAGGAAGATTCTTGATCTTCAAAGGATAAGGAATCCAATGGTTTGGATAATGAGGATGAAATCATGTTCATATCTACCAAAAAGACTAAAGATGAAACTAAAGCTCCAAGTGTTGTGTGTACTGATTTTCATGCAAAAGATGAGGCAAAATCCTAGGTGATTGAAAATGGTTGTTCCAACCACGTGATAGGGGATAGGATCAAGTTCATCAAGCTTGTGAAGTTGAATGGAGGCATAATCAAGCTTGGAGATGATACTTCAGTACATATCTATGGAAAAGGTACAATAAGTATTGATAGAAAGTGTAGTAATGGAAAAAGTAACCTTTTTCTTGCTTGTTTGAATAAATGATATTAAAACCGAATTAACAATGTCTTAGAGTAGTGGATAAGAATGAGAGTGGACCAAAGTGTGTTGCCTTTTAGATATTTGAATATCCTCTTCATAACTGTAACATGTGTTTCTTTAGGTTCTTCTATATGTGCAAAACAAGTGAATCAAGGCGAAAGTACTTTAATGTGTTTGAATCCAGAAAGCAGCGAGCTATGACAATATTGTAGCATAGACATACTAACCCTCAATCTATAGATCCCTTATTTTTTTGTGGGAGCAACCCTTCCTTCCTGTTTCACAATGCAGCTTGCTTCAGAAACATATGACTTGGCATAGGGTTTTCTAAGGAAAGCTCTCATATTTTAGGATCAAAATCATTGGCTTATTTAAACCAAATTCTCATACTGATGGTGTAGCAACCATTTTAAAGTGGGGGCATATAACATTGACATCTTTTGGAAAATTTCATGGCGTGATTTTTTCTTTCTTTTTGTGATGTGTCCTCTTTCTGGTGGTGTCATTGGGTTTGATTTTGTACAAGAGTTTACAATATGTTGTCATGGCATGATGTGAACAAGGCATACCATGGGCGATCTAATACCTTGATTTGTCCTCTCTTGGAGACATTAGGCACAATGCTCCCTAAGAGGAAGACCACTACACGAATAAAGAAAAATACCCTTTAACATTACATCATCAGTGCATTTTATCACACCTTAGTGTCATGCCTATTGCAATGTGAGATAATAATCATGAGTATGTGACTTTGATCACTTTCTATATTAAAGATCTCATTTTGTGTGCTTGAAAGTTTAGGTGTATGATCATAATTTAAAATTATTTGTCAAGCATTTCGTATGTGCATAAGGGTAAGTGATAGCTTTTCTTGCTAATAAAAATAATTCTTTATTATATAGATTCATAAAACATTGCTTCACACCAATATTCATTGTTTTGTGTTTCATGTTTTTTCATGGTTGTATTAAGCACCTATACCTTTCAGGTTAGCCATATGACTAGTTTCTTTTGTCATTTTAATTTTATTTGGCATCTTGAATGTTTAACATTCATTTAATTTCTTAGAAGTGAAATATGATTTGCATTACAAACCCCATTGATTCGACACTTAGAATTTAAAACTCAAAAGGAATGTATATGTAATTAGATTGAAAAATCCAAAGCACTTATTTGATATTGAATAAAAAATTTAAACTATTTGTGAGCCAATTTTTATGTTGTAAACTCTAGACTATCATTAGAATTGAATTTAATTTTCAAAGTGTAAATCCATGCATGTAATTTCATGACCAAACTCTAAGATTTTGAATAATCATCTGAGCTTGATATTTTACTTCATGTACAATTAAAATTTTCATTAAAATATGGACTTTAATTTAATAGCACATTTTGAATATGAGTATTATTTTGAAATCCTAACAACCTTCGCATTTAGTAGCATTTTGGATTTGCAAATTTGAAGTGTATGAACATATATTTAAATATATGGTTAAATTTTTAAAGATTCAAATTTCTAATTATAATATTCCTTTTATTTTGCATATTCAAACTTTTTATTTTTAAGAACAAATTACAACTTGAATTTACAAGTTGTAAAAATATATTCAAATTCTAGAACTCTTTTTTGCCAGCTACCCAATATTTTGATGTTTTGAATCTTAAAATTTAAACAACTATGTCCTAATTGAAATATAATTATTTTCCAAAATTATGATGAGTGTAAAATATATATTTTTAACTGAAAGTTTCATTATTGTAATTATAATGCTTCCTTTCCTTTTTTATGTAGATAGAAGGCTCATGCTCTAGGGAAGAATTTCAATTGCAACTCATATTAAAAATTGTAAAATGTTAATCTATCTCAAAGTTTGATGTTTCTCATACTTCGAGAAAATATGGAAGCGACAATCCAAGTAGGAAATGCAAAATGAAAACTAGTGTCAAACTTCGAGCCTCCCTGATATGCAAAGTATGTTTTTTCTCCAAACTCCAAATAGTCACAGGCATTGAAATTGAAATACCATCAAAAGTATAGATTCCAAGATATTAATAGAATCGATTCGATGAACAATATTTAGAAACTCTTATGCAAATGTAAATGGCAGATTTAAAATCAATTTTTGCATTCTATCAATGGATGAGGTGGTGTTTGAAGAGCTAAGCTTTGCCAATAGCAAAAAAAGAAAAGGAAAAAATCTATCAAAGTGAAAATGTTCTCAATAATGAAGCATTCAATTTTCCTTGGTTACAACAATTAAACAGATGAATTGAAGTTCTCTAAACCATGTTTTCATGTGGTTTGGTGATTAGAAGTTCATAGAAGTTTTCTGAATGATGGATAGTCATTCAAGGTCTACCTTCACGATCTAAAGTTGTGATGTCATTTAGTAGATGAAGTGACAACAAAACAAATAAAATCATATGCTTCACAAAGATAAAAGGAAGATAATATTTTGCATTAGAGGTTGAAAGTGTGTGCAACGAGAAGAGACACAAAGAAAAATTCTTGATTAGAAACTACAAGAAGGATTATATGGATATAATATCTACACATGTCATTAGACATGCCAATCAAACCATGGAGAAAACATAAAGCTTCTTAATCATGGCCACAAAGCCAAGTACAAAGAAGATTGAACAATGATCATCTCAAGGAGTAATACAAAATTCAAGTGAGGAATGTATTCAAGTAATCATGTTTTCCATTGATTTTGAGATTAAATTCATTTATTTCATTACTGGGGTCCAATTCTTAGGATAGTTGAAACTTAGTATTCTATGAGGCCAACCTTAAAACCATTACTTTGTAACACACGACAAAGACACAAGGATATGAGTCAGTTGGTAAATTATGCACTCAAGTAGATATAAAGCCCTTGGGGTGGTTTATATTGATATTTTGGAGAGTCTTAATGAAGAGAAAACGTGAGTTCTTTTCCAAACTCATCAATGATGATGCTGATGAAAATGAGCAAGAAATTTTGTAAGCAAGTGGATCTAGAGTTTGGAGAGGAAAATCCTAAGAATAAAAATTATGTTATGATTTTCAGTCACAAAGATGCCATTCATTTTATTAACATGAATCATGTTATGGTTTTCCAGGTGGTTTTGAATTTAAAGAAGATTTTTTCAATAGAACATAATTTTCATTTTGTATGTTAAAATTTGACAAATGAATAGTGGATAGAAATTTGGCGACAAGAATTTGGTAGCCATGCTAGTTTCACTCATATATATATATATATATCAGAATTGTAGGTTGAAGCTGAATTGCACTTCTTTATTTAAAAGACTATATATTTCGTCTCAAGACTATTTTTTTTGCAAAACAAATAGATATTAGAAAGTTATTGAAGAATACTACATAACCAAACATAATGTTTAAATTGTCTATCATTTATATTTTATATCAAAAATTATTATGTTGACCACACATTTGAATCTAAGAAAATTAATCTACTAAAATATAAAATGGTAGCTTATAATATTTACCATAGTAGAACCATGAATTCTTATGCATTATTGATATCGATTACCATTATCATGTTCCTTAATCATTGCTCTATCAAATCTTATTCCTTAAGCATATTTATTACCGTAATCTCTTCCATAACAGAAACTAATAACCATTCAAGAAGATTGAATCTCACATCAATATGTTTCGTCTAACTTTAAACAACCCTGACCACATATTTTTTCTGAAGCTTTATCTTTCATTCCGTGCTCTCATGGCATGTGTGTGAGTACAAAATATTCTCCAATTAGAAAGCTTTTCTTAAATTTTTTGAATGCATCATATCTGTAAGTGATGTGACTACAAACCATGAGCTTCGATAGAATACGTCTCTGCTTACAGGCTTCTTCTCCATTTACACGTTATAAGACGCAGAAAGTTGAAATTTCTAGTATCCTTCTAGATCCTACGGCATTCAACATTCTGAAAAGAGGCCTCAACTTTGCCCGAACACCTCGCTCCATTCAACGTGAGTTTTTTAATAAACAGCAGCTTTAATAGTTTGCGGTCGCGTTAAGGAAAGCAAAAGTTTCCAAAATCAACGTTCTCAAAGTGGAGGAGTTAGCTTTCGAAAAGTCGGCATTTCTAGCCAAGAAGCTTTCCCCTATCCTCAGCCACTCCAGGCATTTTATAAAAAGATGATCTCAATTTATATTTAATCAAGGACAAAAATATTGAGCAAGATGACAATATCTTAATTAGCTTTAATGTTGTGTCTCTCTTCACCGATGTTTCCAAACCTAATTTCATTGAAATAATTAGGTGTAAATTACAAGCAAGATGACTTCTCTTATTGAGCTTTGTCTAAGGTCTATGTTTTTGCTCTTCAAGGACTCATTTAAGCAATTATATGAAATGATTATGGGATCACATTTCTTCTTTGTTGTGGCGAATCTTTCGTTGAGCATTTTGAAGACATTGCTCTTAATTATTTTCCTCTCAAGTTAAAATGATGGAAATGATATGTTGATGACACTAAAATTTGTTGGTCTCATGATTTTTCTAAATTAGATGACTTCCATTTGCATCTTAATAATATTTATAAGAGCATTTCCTTCACTAAAGAGCTCAAATCCAACAATCAACTTCCCTTCCTCAACTTCCTTCTCTTGAGAAAGTCAAAAAAATTGCTTGCATGTTGTATCTTTGATAAAGCTACCCATACTAATATGTATCTCCACTACTTATCCCATCACTGTCCTTCCCAAAAATTTAGCATCCTTAAAATTATTGTCATCAAAGCAATCCAAATTTGTGATAGTGATTACATGGACCTCTAGTTGGCTCATCTTTCTAAATAATTTAAGCTGAATGATTTTAATAGTAAACTCATTTTGAGATCTTAAAATAATTAACCCAGGTTTCATTTTATTTAAAATCATTTGGATATGCTTCATTTAAACCTACATCTTCTTCTCTTCCCTATATTGAAGTTATTTTGAACCCAACTTAAAAAATTCTACAAACAGAAGGCATTAGATACACTTTCAAATCTATCTCATCTTCTAGAAGGTTTAGATTCTTGCTCTCAAATATCCCTTAAATCTTTTGGTGTGCTTAAGTGTTCATAAATTATTATTTTCTAGTTGGAACACCTACATTGGCAAGAAAATCCACTCATTTAGTGTTAGGTTTAAAGAAAATTGTGCTTATATTAGGCATGAGAAAACTCACAGTTCCACTCTTACAAAATATTCTACCTCTGGAACTAAGCATCACATTTGCTTAAAATCCCCTAATCCTAAATAAAGAAGATAACTTCTTCAAAAGAGTTTTTTTAGAGGTAGTCAAGATTAATACACATCAATTAAATCTTAATAAGGATAGGGATTGAGTTCTTAATCATTCCTAGAAAAAATTACGTGCTTGCTCAAGAAATGCTACTCCTATTGTTTCTTCATATTTTTTTTCTTTTCGTTTGTTGCTTATGTCATGTTATATTATCTTTCAAATTTTGAATTCCTCTCTTATGTCTTTTTTGTTTTGATTCTAGTCATATCCATACATACATACATACATACATACATAAATAAATACATACATACATACATACATGCATACATACATACATTAATACATACATGTATGTATGTATTTGGGTTTCCTCTATCAGATTTCATGTTATGTTCTATTCTCTTTTCATTTATTTTTTTTAGATACACATACATATATATAACTTTATATAAGTATATAATTATACATATATTTATATTATTTTTTCACTTTAAATAATTTTAAACAAAACTTCAAAAATTCTTCAAAGAAAAGACATTTTATACACTTTCAAACATATATCCCATCCCTTAGAACCTATATTCCACCTCTCAAAGACCCCTTAGATCTTTTGTTATACTTATATGTTCATAAAATATTGTGTTCTAGTGGGACCCTACATTAGAAAAATAGACCACTCATTTAATGTTAGATTTAAGGAATATTGTACTAATATTAGGCATACATAAACTCATATTTCCACTCTTAAAAATATTCTACCTCCACTAAGCATCACATTTTTTGGAAAAACCATAATCCTAAAAAAAAAGACAACTTCAAAAAATTATAGAAGCAATCCACATTAATGCCCATCATTTAAATCTTGACAAGGATGGGGATTGGGTTCTCAATCATGATTAGCAAAATTTTCTTGCTTTCTTAAGAAATGACAATCATATTATTCCTTAATTTTTCTTATTTTGTGTTAAGTTATCTTTCAAGTTTTGAATTCATTTTTTACACCCTTTTGTTTTGATTTTAATCTCCCTTTTTTTAACCGTCATTCCTTTATCATTTTTTTATTTTATTTATTTAAATAAATACATATATGTATGTGTGTATTACCTTGTATAAAAGTATAAAAGTATATAATTATATTTATATTTATATTTTTTATTTCTTATCTCAATTTCTTTTTGGTTTCTAGTTATTTCTATATGTGTTCAATTTTATTATCTTTAGTTTTCTATTATTATATTTTTGTATATTTTTTCCTTGTTAGTTCTCCCCAGCCCCCTCCATCTCTCATCTATTTATACCTAACCATTTTTATAATTTTCTAAGTTATTATCTTTTTTTATTGAGCTCTATATTTCTTTACGATGCATTGTGATTAAAAATGTTGATGACATAAATAAATTGCATGGAATTTATCCAAAATCCATTCAATTTTAAAAATTATGGACTATATTTTAGTACCTAGTCATGCATTTTAGTTTTTTTTATATAGATTTAACTACATGTGTACCCATGTGTTATATTGAATTTGTGTTAACCTACCTCTTATAATTTTATATAATAACATAATTGTTGTAGTTTGGTTATCATTGATGTCAAAATTTCTATAGGGAGTGTTGTAGTCTATTTGCTTGGTTGCTAGAGTCTATGAGAAATGATTCACATTTCTCTGTTTATACTTTTTTCTCCTGTGGTTTGGAGGACAACCTCATGTTGTGTCAAGGAAAGTGTGATCCAAGTTTTGAGTCTTTTGGGTTACCAGAAAGGTGTTTTAAGAGTGAAATACTGAATTATGTGTTGATTCTATGTGGATATTCTAAGAGGTGCAAAGGTTGGCTTTGCACATCTCCACATTTGCAGATATAGTTAATGCAGTTCAAAAGTTAATTTATTTGAGATGTGAAGGTCTTATATCCAAATTTTCATGTCAATAATCCTTTCGTAGAGAAAATTATATGTGATAGTGTATAAGACTATGTTGTTCACTGATTAGTTTTAATGTTTGTCTACTTGCACCAGTAGAAGGTTGTGAGTTTCTATTGTATGAGTTTGTGTGGACACTCCACGTGTCTCATAATTTCTAAGGATTGAAGCACATAAAGACTCTTCTTGTTTTCAGTACCACACAATTGTTTCAAGTAATTTTGTGAAGATATGTTTTTGTTGAGGCTTACTAATGTTTGTTGGTGGTGTGTCCCACAAGTTGAAGGTTCGGTGAAGCTTAAAGGTTGATAGAAGCTGTTTTATGGGTCATGTCATCTCATTTGGGAAAACCAAAAATAATCTTTATCATTCTTATGTATTGCCATTGAATGTGAAGGATAACATGCTACATATTTCATATTTTCCTATCTATTGTTGACCTAGTTTGTATTTACAGAGTGTGTAGATAATGCCAATAGAAGATCAAAGATTTGAAGATATTTTGAAACCAAGTTAAGCATGTTTTGGAATCCACAAGGTTTGTTCCTCTTCCTGGTATTGTGTTCAATCTTTTTGGTCTTTCCCTCTACACATTTCATGTTTTTTTTTTTTTATCTCTAGCAGACTTATAGATATAATATTTTTGTTATTATGGTTGTAATCATATTATGAATTAAATACACTAGATCCAAATGAATTTAATTAATATTTAACTAACTAAGCTATAGTCCCAATGAAATTCTTGAAAACCATTAAAATGAGGAAGTCATTAAATATTAAACAACAAGAAATGAATAATGAAAACCTATTCTAATGTCTCAAACCTCATCCCATTGGTGGATTTGTGTTCATGTTGATATGGAATGACAACCCTTTCCTAATCCCTTGGATAAAACAAGCTTGATTTGATAGATTGATGAGTGATAATAGCGTTTTTGAACCACAATGGATAAAAAATGCTTCAAAAGAATGCTTATGGATGAAAGTGTGGATGCATTTCAATAGCATAACTTTTCTCAAATGATTATGGATCCATTTATCTCCAAAATTTGAGGTATTTATAAGAGAAAATGGTGAATCAAGGGTCAAAGATCAAATGGATCAATTAATGGTCAAGACACAACCAAGGGTGAATACATGGATCAAGTATTGTCATCAATGGATGAGAAGCAAAGATCACATGGATCAAATAATAAATCAATGGATCACAATGATTCAAACAAACACACTTTCAAGGTTGTTACAAAGTTTGTTAGGAAAGAATATTCCATTTTCAGAGCCAAATATAAGAATATTCCAAGGGAATATTCGCTATTAAAGTGGATGGATAAGGAAAATTAGTAATTAGCTAATTAAAACAAAGTTTTAACTGTGCAAGTTGAGGAATATTAGGATTATCATTAAATAATTAGTTTATTTAATGAAAAGGGGACACAAATGATATTTAATTCAATAATTTAGGATTATTGAATTAAATGAGAGGACATAATGTGTTTAAATTAAATAATTTTCATTACTTAATTAAATAGGATGAAAGATAAATGTGAAAGGGGGTGAATTAAGTAAATAAAATTAATTAGATTATAAGATGAAAATGATGTTTTCAATTAAATAACTAGGCTTATTTAATCAAACATGCAAAAATAAGATGAATTTTAGGACGAAACGATGTTAGTGACTAGATTCAAGAGTGTAATATCATTCAGGACAATTTTAAGTGTCTACATTTTTCCCCTCTTTGAAGCGAGGTACCTATTACATTTGTTCAAATACTAAATTTTTTTAGATTAATGTTGCTACTTTGTTGGATGTTGTGGGTGTGTTGCTGATATGTGGTTGTAATTGATGTCAACACTATTAGAATTGGTGATTTTGAAGGTTGTATATGTCGAGGAGATTGATAAAATTGTAACAAATATATTGTAGGCAGCTAGTGAAGCTGAGAAGGTCAAAGTGATAAAAGGTTATGTATGTTGATGGTTAAAAGGCACACATCAAAGGGCTTGTTTCTGAGCCTATCTAGTATGTTTTTTGAAAGTTTCAGAGGTGTGCATCAAGATTTGAGGAAGTTATGAAGTTTTGTGTTCCTATAGTTATTCAGTTACTGTAGAAGGTGTTTCTAGAAGATGACATTGCAATTCTGGTGAAGTGAGTTGTTGCATACATTCTTGAGGTATTCAGTGGTGTTTCTAGATCAAGCTCTATCAGTGTGGTACACCCACATTGATCGGGGTGTTCATGATTGAATATTTTTCCTTATGTGTTTGAGGTTTTCATGCTCTTGGCCGACATGATGGTGGTAGCGTGTTGCGGATTCTTATGGATTAATCTTGTATTGTTTAGCGTGTTGCGGATCCTTATGGATTAATCTTGTATTGTTTAGCGTGTTTGAGGATGTTGATTTAGGTTCTCACTATGTTATGACTAACTCAGGTTGGTGCACATTAAGATTTGTTCATGTATTGAGGCTGAAAATTCTAATTTATTCTTTATTTGTGGTTGATAGAGTTGTTGATGTAAATCTATGTAGTGGATATATAAGAGCGATTGTTTCTTCATTATAAGTATGCTCGGTGAATGTATTCAAAGTATATGCAAGCTATATGCGAATAAAGATCAGATAATTTGAGTACAGAGCAGAGTGTGAAGAATATTGAGTGAATTGTGAAAAGTGTTTATGTCCCTAATCAGAACTGTAATCAAGCTTTTGTAGAGGCTAATTTCTTAGTTCAATCTCATCAAACGGATTTAATCTGATTTTTTTATGTAAGGCAGTTATCCTTCTGTTTGAGCAGTGAGCTCTAGGTAGTGTGTGTGAATGCATGTGAATTCCCTATTCATTTCTTTCATTATACTTCTATCAGGGTATAATCTTGTGGACTAACATCCATTGTGGTTTTTCCCCTAACAGGGTTTCCATGTATAAAATTCTTGGTGTTCATGTGTCTCTGATGTGATGTTAATTTATGCTTGCACTATTAATTATTAGATCTGAGATTAAAATTTGTTTAAGGTTGAATAAGCTTAATTTATGTAACAACTAATTCACCCCCCTCTCAGTTGTCTATCCTTGTTTTGCCAACACTACTTAGATAAAAAAAATTTTAAATTCTTGATTTTTTGGATGCCTCGCTATTACCCTAGCAAAAGGAATTAAGGTGGTACCCTACCCCCTCGAGAGCGCACTAAAATTTGGATTTTTGGGTTGTTTTCACGATAAAGGTTTAACATTCATTCATGCACTAAAAAATGTTCTATGATGCAAAACCAAGCTCAGAAACACAAAAACCATCTCAAAATATGTCCCCTAGCTTAGAAATTGGCAAAATAGGATGAAAATCCTTATTTCCCCCTCAAATTAGGGCAAAAACCCTAATTTTTAGACATAACTAGAGGTTAGAGGGTCACTTTCAATTCATTATCACTCTTGTCTTCTAGAAATTTTTTGCACTTTTTCTCTAACACCTTGGCGATATGGTGCAATGTGAGCTTCCTACACACCTCGTAGATAGAGTTTGAGAGTACTAGTGCCCAGTAGACTTAGGACCCCAGGTATGTGCTTCAAAAAATTTGTCAGTTTTCACACTTTTTCTACATTTATTAGGGTTTGAATTAGGTCATTTTAGGGCATCACTATATTCTAACGTGTTTTAAATAGTCAACAAGACTATTGATCCTATAGAAACACACTTGATTTTTAGTGACGCGTCATACGATTTTCAATACCTTGGTGTATCATGTCTATTTTCTATATCAATAATAAGGAATGATATGATGAACTAAGATTGATCTCAAGAGTAAAGTAGTATAATCTATCCTATCTCATCACATATCCAATAAAGTATCGAATGATCATAGATTTTTTGGACTTCTAAATCAGTCTCACAACAAAAAGATAATCAATATCCATCTTATTCTTCTATCTTATTTTCATGGTAACATTTCTAACTTGGTATCATGACACACACAAATAAAATAGATGCATCCATCCTTTCATCCACAAATCGTCAACATACATCTCATAGCATACATCGTGCACATAATCATTGCATATAATATGAGAAAATACATAAAAAGAAACCATCCATTAAATTTGCATACATCTTATCATATACATCCACATCATTATCATCATATCATAAGAATAATAAAGGTGATAATCATCATCATACATCTCATAAACATTTGCATCCATAGATCCATCACATAAGCATACACATGAAATGAGATATCAGAAGTATAAATGCCACATCAAATCATCTGATATAAAAAAAATGAATGTCATGGAATCATGAATATTAGTATGTTTGATACATCATCAAAATATACATGAGGCTATAAAAATGAGCTAATGAATGGATATACATTATATAATCAGGCTATATCAAAAAAATTTCTATATCTAGAGACTATCTTTTGTTCCCCTAGTCCTCCTGTCAAGGTGGTGGTTGATGACTACCCAATGGACACCCTCTATCTAATTGGCCTACAAAAGGCCCACCTGTTGTGCTAGAGCACTCTTGTGTAAAAAGTTTGTCTACCACTGGGGTCAAGGAATCCCACAATGGTACAATGGGTAAATGAAAGTAGATAAAAACTTGAAATCAGCTTCAAGAAAACGGGATCCCATTTTTTAATAAACTAGATCTCATTTAGGTTCGGGGTCCTAAGCCAAAAATAGTCTGATCCTGTTTTAAAATGGCCTATTCAAAAATGGGTCGTTAAAAAATGAGATCCCGTTTTCAAGAAACAGGATCTTGTTTTTAAGAAACGGGATCCCGTTTTTTAAAGAAATATGATCCCATTTTTAAGAAACGAGATTCCATTTTAAAAAAAAATGGGATCTTTTTTTTTAATGGGATCCCATTTTAAAACGAGCTGTTAGAAAATGAGATCCCATTTTAAAACGGGTCGTTAAAAAACTGGATCCCATTTTTTAACGACCCGTTATAAAACATGATCCCATTTTTTAATGACCTATTTCATAAAAGATATATTTTATACTTGTAGGAAATGGGATACCATTTTATAGAACGGAATCTCATTTCATTTAAGTATAAAAAATATATATATTTATGAAACGAGATCCCATTTTAGAATGAGATCCCGTTTTTAAAAGAAATATTTTTTTGTCGGGTTTTTGCTTTGTTTTTCAGTTCAAGAAAAGGCTTGGGGACCTAAACCTAAGCTTTGGACCTAGTTTGACTTGCAATTTTAAGGTCCTTATAACATCATAGGAAAATAGTGACTTTGCACATATGTCTAAAGACATTTTTTGCAGATCTTTTTTATGGAATTAAAACCCATTATAAATGAGACAATTTAGATTCCAAATATATAGTTTTTTTAACAATTGGATATTTTTTTCTATTTTTCAATTAATTTGTAATGAAATCATTTCATAAACTTGAAATATTAGGTTTTTTTACTATTTAAAAAACTTTTTATTAAAATATTTTTTTTGTCAAACAAATTGCACAAAAATGTACTTCAGACAATTATTTTCAATTAAAAAAAAATAAAAAAATGATAATTTTAGGTTATCTTATGCGTGACATACATGACGATTTTTCAAAACAACAAATATGGCCAATAAAAATTTAATATAAAAAATATTCAACAAAAATTACAAAAAATTATAGAAAACATGCTTTAGTGAGTTACAAATCTTTTCCCAAAAGGATTTATAAAAATATGATTATTTAGGTCAAAATATAGATGACATACACATGCATGGTATGTTAAAACAAGTGACTTTTAAACAATGGTTTTTAGAAACTCCTATTTAAAATGAATTTGTAGCATCTGGGTATTAAAATAAATTACATATTTAGGAAACTAGACTTTGAGTACTATATTTTATGATTAGTGACTTTTTTTAAGATTGCATCTCTAAGTGCTTCAAATTTTAAGGTCAAATGTGTCAAATTCTAAAATTCAGGGAAAACACTTCCACTTTTTGGCCAAAAAGGGGACTCAACTTCTTGCACACACCCCAATTTTTGATGATATGAGGCTTGTCCCATTGCCTAACCATATAGTATATCCAAGACCATAATCCTTTATCCTTGGGTGGAGCTAGCCTCCAACTACTACCTCTGAGCCATCTCCTAAGCTAGCTGCATCTCTAGTTGTTGTCGTTATTGGCACTCTTAATTGTGCTCCTATCTATATCTATCATGCTCAACTCGGGCCTGTTCTATCTCCTTTGTAGCCATGTCACACTCCATTTTCCTCTGCTGAAGAAAAACCTAGAGATATGGACCCATGACACCTATTCCCACACTTGTTGTATCTATAGAACCTAGGGAACTTGTGATGGTTGGTGTGATACTTGACCCAAAACCTACATGTGAACCTTTCCATCATGTGAGGAACTTTTCCTCTACCTTTGCCCCAACCTCTACCTTAGATTGCACCATCAACCCTTGTTGGTTTTACCAATTAAAATGGGTTTGTGCTAAGAAAACCACACATCATAAGCTAGAGTTGTACCAAGATCATTCGATCCCCCAACGTAAATGCATGGTAATGGAACAAGTTGTCTAAAGTCACTAATAGCAACCTAAGGGACTATCTAAGGTCCCCAATATGTGATATCTTGATAATTCTATGCATACACCCCTTTATAATAAGGTGTTGGGACATCCTATTGGTCTCTAAACTGCCTAGCAATTCACTTAGGAAGGTACCTCTCAATGATGAGATGGATCTAGTAACTCATGATCCATTGTGTATATTATGTATAGAAATGTTGGGCCTGGTCATCATCCTATGGTTGTGCCTATATCCAAGGTCTCCACCTGAATACTATCATGTTATCATCCATGAACCTCCTCTAATAAGTAATATCCACTATGCCTATATGATGGAGTGTGGTACTCCCTACATATCTATAAACCACTAGTTCATCCTCATCTATATCTCTGAAAGAAATAGCTAGTCAAAGAATGGTGATGTTCTCTTAAGCCTAGATGTGTAACAATGTCACCCCTACAGATAAGTTACACCCTCTCATGTAGACTATGTGATGCATATCTTGGTATAGTGTAGCTAATATGCATGGGCCCCAAGAATAAGCTCCAACATCCTCTATAATACCCTCTATAACAATACCCCATCCAACAGTGAATCCTGAACTACATCTATCATGCATTAGGAGTCCCATGATGAGTCTTGTAATGACTAAGATCAAGTAATTGTCTTGACCACAGTACCTCCACAAGTCGATTTGGTCGCCATCTACCTCCAGCTAATCTACTCCCAATACTTTGAACATGGCATCGATGTTAAGTTCTTCATCATAGATCACTCTCTCCATGGATCAAAAATCATAGGATGCACCACACATCCTCTAGTTTAATTGTTGCCTCGCTTGTCGAGAGGTGAAATGAGGAAGTCTTTGAATGTCATCACTCCACAAGCATAGTCATTATAGCTAAATGAGTCCTAGTATTTGGCATATAACAAATATGGTAAAGGACGATGATGCCTAGAAACTCATCCTCAAAATTGATCATCTGTCCTAAGATCCTTGGACTTCTCTCTCACAAAAGTAATAGATGGAAGAATGTGTGCACATACAACACACATAATGCCAATTTTCTAAAAATTGAGAAAATATTTTGAGTTTGGAACCCTAAAATATAAAAGTGAGCCTCTATGCAAGGGAATCACTCTATCCTATCATCAAATGCATGATGATATTTCAAAAGTGTCATTGAAAATAAAAAGTGCGGGTTTGAAATTAGGCATTTGCACTGACATATTAAATGCAAAGGCATAAGTTTTTCTACATAAGTGTCAGAGTGTTCTAAATCACCAAAAAAATGCTTTGGGGTGATTCCTTTGTGTGAAGGCATTACTAAAGTTGGAAAATGTGTTAGTGATCGTAACAGAAGCATCACTGAAATAGCGATGCCTTTGTCCTATTCTGGCCTACATTTTGCTACATAGAAAAACATGCAAGAAAATATTTTTAGGGTACATACTAATAGTCTTGCATTGGTTGGCCACTGGAACTCTCTAACTTGGTCTGTGTGATGTAGGGGAAGAACATGATCTACCATTCGATCAACTAGTACTTTGTAGGGTCTCTAGAAAAATTTCTCTAGGATCTCTCAAATTTTTCAAATCCAAGTGTGAAAATGAGCTTGAAAATGACCCAAACCTCCTATATATCCATGGAAAAATGAGGGTTTTTACCTTGGATGCATTTCTAGACCTAAGGTTTTGGCCCTGAATCTCTGTTTTATCACTTAGATACCTATCATGGTCATTTATCAATGTCATGAGATTTTTTTTATCCTCCTCATAGCTAAACCATTTCCATATCTTTATCATGAGCTCAACCTAAAAAATATAATTTTTGCTCGATCTCTCAAGGAGTTAGCAAATTGACACTCATTTCTTTTGCTAGGGCACAATAGGGCATCTAAAAATTTAAAAAAAGAATTGATCTAAGCAACAAAGCAAGTCCAAGGAGCATCAGTTCTTTGAAGAAACACACCAAGTACCTTGCTTCAAAGAGGGGAAAAATGTAGACACTTAAAAATTTCCTAATCAATATCACACATTTGATTTTATTTATTAACACCAAGTTTATGTCCTGGTTCAATCATTTTCATCTATTTTAATTAAATTCACCAGTTTCCTTTATAAATGGAATAATCAATATTATTTGGTTATTCCATCCCCTTCATACTGATTTTCATCCTATTTCATTAATTAATTCAAATTATTTAATTAAATCCTCTAAGTCCACTCATTTGATTAAATAATCTTAAATATTTAATTAAATGATGTAAATTGTTCCTTTTAATTAAATGATCCTAATTGTTTAATTGAATCCTAAATTCACTCCACATGGAGATATCTTGCACATGCTCCTAAAACCATGGGATTTATGTTTGTCTCAATCAATTTTAGTTGTTGATTAATTTTATTGATCCATGTCATTGTTCAGTCTCATCCATGGATTTGATCATTGATCCATGTCATCTCTCATCTTTAAATTCAATCCATTGATTAGCATATTCAATCCTAGTCATTGATTCATCCAAAAAGCCCATAAATAGTCCCCATTTCTATGAGAATGATATCCACAAATCATTTGAGTGATCTAGGAGCATTTATGGCATAGTGGCTATCCTATGTCAACAAAAGGTGTTTGATTTTAATTATAATTTTTGGTGTGAGTTGAATTCCATATTTTGTCTTGTGAAATTCATATTTTTATGTGCATTTGGATTTTATTCTATGATGAAATTTGAAATTTGAAATTTGAGTAAATTTGAAGAAGACAAGATAAGAGGAGGTAGTGGAGAATCTGCCTTGAAAGCAAAAAGGCCGGAAAAATAAAAGGAGGTGTGGGTTTTTGGGAGACCTCCAAATTGACTTGTAAATCCAAATTTTGAACTCCAAAACTCCTAAAAAATAGGGATCTTGAAGGTGGATGCCAAGATTGGAAAAGTATTTTTTTTCTTTCATTCATGAAATGAAGAAAGCCATAAAATCACTTTCTTCCATATTTGACAGGTCTGGAGGTTTGAAAAGATTATTTCATTCATTTAATTGATGAATTTTAATTACTTTTGGATATTCCTTGAGTTAGGCATTTATTTTTCTAATAGTGGGTTGGAATGAGAGGAAATTAAAACTAAATGAATTAACATTTCATTTCATTTAGATTACATCTTGTGTAAATGAAAATCAACTTCATTTTTGAAAGAAAGTTTTTCCAGAATACAAGGAAGACATAGAGAGGGTGTAGCATACCTCCAGGAAGGGTTTTTTGGGTGTTGTTGCATATTGGATATTGTTTACAGAGGCATAAAAATCATTTGTAGTTGTAGATTTAAGGGTTGTGATTGTTGAGAGTATTTTATTGTTGTAATTGGTGGAGAGAACCTTTGTTACAAAGCTTTGATTTGCTGATTTCAAATCATTTTTATTGTATTTACCAAGAGTCTTGTAATTAATTTTTTCATCCCATTGTCCTTTTGGACCGACTGTAATTCCATTTGCAAGATTAATTGAATTTGAATTTGTTGTTTGCATGTTAAAAACTAGAGTTACAATATTTGTTGCAAGAAGTTATTTTTCTATGCAGTATGTTTACCAGTGGATTGTGTGAGATTTTTAAATTTATTTTCAATTGAATAATATTATTTATTTAGTTACATACATTAATGGTATCAGAGAAACAAGATCTTGAGTGTGTAATAGATCACCGAAGAGAGGCAGTTACACCAGGATTGAGCTTGTGGGTATTGGAGAAAATGGATGCGAGAGGAGACCATCATGGCAGAGGTAGAGGAAAAGGAAGAGTGGAAATTTTTTTGATGATAATGATTATAGATATATGAGAAGACAAGTAGAGGCACTTCAAGAAGAAATAAAGAGAGAGTTTTCAAAAAGAAGAGAACCTAATAGTGATGAAGAAGAAGCTCCAGAGAATGCTAGCATAAACATTGAACAAAGAGATGAACTTGCAGCAGTTGCAAATGACCCATTGTTGAGAGCTTTGAAAAAAAATGAAAAGAGACCAAAATTTGTTGTTCCTACCTTCAATGGAAGCTTTAATTTAGAGGGACTCATATATTAGATAAATGATGGAGTATTTTGAGTTTGAATAAATTGGAGACCCAGATAGAGTGAGATTTTCTAAGACAAGATTGAAGGGTCATGCTTCAATTTGGTGGAGAGAAATTTAGTTGGAAAGAGGAAGAAAAGAAAAAGAGAAAATTATAAGATGGGATAAAATGGTAGAAAAAATGAAAAGGAAATTCACTCCAGTAGACTATGAGTTGGAATTTCTTAAAAAGATGCAAAGCTTGAAGCAAGGAAGCAAGATAGTAAAGGAGTACATAGAAGAGTTTCTCAGAATAATTAGAACTAGAAATTATTAGGCAACCTAGGAGAAGGTTGTGTTATGCCTTGCATAACCACCCCATCTTTTGCCTTGGTCAAAATGGGTCTCCCTTTATTTTTTTGTCCTTGGTTGTTTTTCAAAAAAAATTTGGAGTCTTTCTTTTCCAAAACTTTGTTTTTCTTTAGTTTATTTTGTTGGAACTGGAGTCGGAACCGAATCGGGTTTTTGAAATTTATTTCAAGGATCGGTTTGATTCCCATCCCGACAGTCTTCTTTTTTTTCCCTTTTTGTTTTATCTCTATCAGAGTTGGAGCCAGAGTGGAAGTTAAGCTTACATTCATGCAAAGTTTCAAAATCAAATCCCATTCCGCCTCCGCCTCTGCTTTTTTAACTTTTGTTTAGACTTAGGTGTTGTGTTAGTTTTTCTTGTTTCAGTTTTCATGTTTTTATTTTTGTTATTTTTTTTTCTTTCTTCTTTGTTGGTGGAACCCTTTTGGAATAGGAACCAAGTTGGAAATATTACCCAAGTTTCTAAATCATCTTTTATTTTGATTTTGCTCCCCCCGTGGTTGTGGACTTTACTGAAGTCGCATAGCGGTAATGTGGCAATTCCCTCTGTAGTTTCCATTCCACTCTACCACATTTATGGCATAAATTACAAGAGCTCTACATATATGAAACTGTGAGTTTTGCCTTAAATAAGGATTAACTAATAGTTATCATTATTTTTAAAAGATCAAAGAGTGAAACAGAGTTGCAGTGGAGAATTTGTGTGTGTGAGTCGATTGAAAGGGAGACAATTACACGTGGATTGCCTCAAGGGATTAACCTATTTATTTGCGTTCAAGGTAGGGTTTTTTGTTCTCCTCTTTTGTTTTGTTTTGCATTTTTTCATGTTTGTTCGATCGTTGGTTTCGTGCGAATTCATGATTCTCAGTTTGATTTGTGAGTTCAGGTGTTTCATATTCTTTCTCTTTTGTTTAGTTTTCTTATTTTCTTTTCTGTTTTTGTTTCTTGTTTGTTTGTTTTTAACACGTTCATTTTCACGTTTTAATCGTGATCATATCGTAGTGCCCTAGTTTTTAAAATGCATAGATTAGTTACTATTTTACATTTGTATGGTTTGGTAAATTATGGTTTTTAATTGACAATCTTGTTGCACACCGAATCTATTTAGTTTAAATGGGGTTAGATTCATGCCCTAAATATTTGAAATCAAGGGTTTGTAGTTTAGGATTTTGACGCGTTCTTGTTTCAATATGATGCCCTAATTATTTCAGTTTCCTCTTGATCATATGGGGATGGTCCTATATAGGTTATTTTTAAGCCCCTTTCATTTTAATATGACCAAGTCCTTAGATGATGATGTCATTTATCAGTTTGGTTAAAATCTCTTATGATGTCATGGTTATTTTAGGCGGAAGCAGGATCAGAATCAATTTAGACTTTGAAACATGTTTTGTAGTAAGTATCGATTCCATTTCCATCCCATCTCTGACTCCACTTACAATTAGAAGTAGGCTCTCAAAACAACAGTGACCTAGGTGGAACCGGATGCAGAGCCAAAACTGAATGTTAAATTAGAAAATCTTCATGGAACCAAGTCTGTTTCCATTCTGATTCTAATTTCGGTTACTATTCCAATTTCGACTCCGGTCCTGCTTGTTATTACTATAATCTCAATATGGTTTTGGCTCTGATCCTGGCAGTCTTTTAAAAGAGACTATTTCGAGTGTTTCTGCCTGGTTCCACCTCTGGTATATATATAAAGGATAATATTTTAAAGAATATGTTGCTATGTTTACTCAAGGATCTAATTTGAGGTTATTGTTCTACAAAAAACTGCAAAGCCTTTGCGGTTTTTATCTTTGTGGCTACGCCCTACTTTTCAAATGCTCACTGCCCTCAGCGTGCTCCACATGGATTCTTTGCAAAGCTATCTGCTTTTATATCCATTCACTTTTCGTTGGTCTCCGACTGTGTGCTGCGTGGCTTTCTCTAGCTGCTTTCTGAATTGGGCCCGCATTGTACCTTCTTTCGCTCAGCACGCTCCACATGGTTCCCTCTTGAAGTTTTTTGTTGGGTGTTTCTTCGAATTTCTGTCGGGCTCCATCTATGCGACACGTGGTGGTTGCTGTTGTGTTAGTTACCTTGGAAATGTTGCTGCACCTTTTGTACTCACCTGCTGCCGCATTTCTTGTTGTGGTATTGCGTGTTCTTTCCTACTTCTACGTAGTTTTTCGTTCCATGTCGTGGCTTCACTGCCATGCTTTTGGGCGATTGATGTTCACTATGGCAACTCGAGATGATCTAGGTCATCGATATTTCCTCATGTTTTTCCTTCTCTTGGTGTATCTCAGGCAGTGGACTGGCTTATAAATACAGCCATGTTTCTCTTTATTTAGGTTGTTGATTAAGTTGCAAAAGAGTCACAAGCACTGGGAAGAAAGCGTTTGTAATAGTTTTATTTAATTTGAAGACTAAAGAGTGTGCCAAATAAGTTCAACCTTTATGTGTTTTCATGCATTTAGTGAGACTATTGGTTTGTGCTGTTATCTTCTTTTATTGTATGAATGCCTATTCTTCAGCTTTTGTAATCCTTCATAGCTCAATGAATACAAACCATGTTTCTTCGACTCTTCTATGTTAGTTAAAGTTATGCTAAGATTATGTTATGCAAATTATAGGGTATTCTTATCTTTTAAGTTCTTTTGAGAAAGATAACTTGATGAACAACAATTTGGTGGTTCGGGCCTTTGCATTTTCCACTATGCTCTGGTGAATTTATTCAAAAATTTGGTGCATTGCCTATAGTGTAGATTTTATATTTCTGCTATCTTTCTAACCTTATACTCCCCCCACTAAACGAAGAGCTAGATTTGGTAAAATCTTGGAGGTCACTTAGCTAGCATACAATGTCCCCCAATAGCTAAGTTTCCCATGAGACTGCTGCTACATGAAAAATAACCTGATTGCTACTAGAAAGTTGGCACTGAGACCGATAATTCCATTGCTTTCGGATTGAAATGCCATAGAAGTCGAAGTTCCTTCCACTAGCGCACCGATGGCTCCTCCCCAATCTATGTACGTGTATCCCAGAAGTGCTCCAAGTGCAGCTCTAATAGTAGCTCCTGTGCCTTATCGCTTGGTTGACAAGATGAATGAGATGAGAGAACAAATGTGAGCCATGACTAATGAATTAAATACCATGAAGCGGCAGCAATATAGCTATTAGAAGTTGACATACCATAATTACCAAGGTGGAAAATCTCCATACCAATCAAGTCAGTGGCAAGATAGGTCACATAGGAATGCCTCGTCTCAACTGAGTAAATAGATGGTTTTGATAACCCTGCCGATGCAGACTTTTCATCCTAGTTCGAATAAAGAGTTGGTGGCTAGACAAAACAACTTAGCCGAAGATGCCAATTCATGGTGTTTTCCCTGCAATGATGCACACATGCCAAGAAATTGTCCGTGAGGAAACTTGCAACAAAATATCGCAGACTAGTGTAGCCAGGGCAACACACCTGATCCTGGCAACCAATCATATGTCTCCCAACAGATGGACAATGTTGTCCTTGTTGCTCAAATGCAAGGGATGTCTATCTAGCAAGAGTCAGAAATTGTTCCAAACCAAGCGCTCTTTTCTTGGATGGAAGGAGAAGAGTCGACATTTCCAAACGACATCCCTATGGATAAAGTGCCCTAGGTGCAATCTGACTAGAACACGCGTTCAAAGCATAGATTCACCAGAGAGTTCATAGCCTTGCCTACCAATGCTTCATCTCAGTCGACGCCTAGCCTAATGGTAGGCCTATTTCCAAACCCACCATAGTCTAAAGAGGTTGTTCCTAGCTCTTTGAATCCACTTCCCCTGAAGGCGAAGTCTCCTACAATCACCCATGTTGTTGCCAAATAGCTGGATGCATCGAGCACGAAGCCCATGTCTACTGCGAAACCTAAAGAGCAAGAAAACATGACTCACCAGTCGAGAGCGCACTTCAACGTGGTGGAACAACTGAAAAATTCATCTGCCAATGCTTCTTTGTGGGATGTCTTAGCTATTCTGGAGAAGAAGGTACTACTATAGAAGGCATTGTCGGGAGAGGAAGATGTGAAGGTGCCTAGCTAGTCCAATGAAGAGAAAGTATCCAGGCCGGACCTGGATAAAGTGTTAACAATTCAACTAGAGGAGAAGCTCAAGTGCAGAAAAGAAAGTAAGCCCAGATCCAAGCCTTTCTTTCTAACACTTATTATTGGTGACAAGCTGTTACATAATTGTGTGATCAACTTTGGTGCTAGAACCACCATCATGCCAAAGCAAGTAGTTGATGCTTTGGATTTAAAATATGAGCCTCTGAACAAAGGAGTCATGCAGCTAGATGGAAATAAGGTTGATACTGTCAAGGTAATCAGGGGATTTCCTATGACTTTGTTCACCTACCCTAGTATCACTATAAATCAGGATACCGTACTCATTGATATTCCTCCTCTATTTGGGATTTGTTTGTCCCGAGAGTTCATAGCAAATGTCATAGGATATCTAGCACTAGACTGGTCACACCTGATTTTAAGGACCAAACATGGAGCCAAGATGAAAGTATTGTCGAAAACTTTGCATTTCGAACATGTTACTGATGAGGCCCTGCTCAACTTTGAAGCAACACATACTTCAATCACTCAGGAAGAGAGATTCAATGTGGAATTTATGGAAGAAGAGAAGGCCACTAGCTCCCGAATGGAAGATGAAGAAAAATTATTGAAAGAGTTTATTGATATAGACCCTTTTGGGAATTACCATGCAATTGGCCTCAGAACCTATGTTATACATGAAGAAGGGCAGATTATGCCCAAAGTTACTAAGGATCCTGGAGGCAAATAATCTCTGGAGTTATGGACTTTTTATTTCGATGGCACACGATGTAGAGTAGGAGCTAGAGCGGGGATTTGTTTCATATCCCCTTCCGAGGAAAAGACCTTGAGGTCATATCACTTCCAGTTCATGTGCTCAAACAATGAAGCAGAATATGAAGGTCTAGTCCATGGTTTGAGCCTTATGAAACAAATGGGTGCAAAGCAAATAAGTGTGTTCAGAGATTCAGAGTTGGTGGTCAACCAAATCTGTCGAATTTTTTGCCGTAAATAATATCTTTATGCGATTCTATCGACATAGAGTCTGGGATCTTATTGAAAAATTTGAGGCATTCAATATTCAGGCTATACCCAAGGAGAAGAACTCCAAAGCTGACAAAATTGTGACTATCGAGGCTCAGTTTGAGCCAGCCTCTGAATTATTAAGAAATAAGCATGTGGTGAGGGTAATTGTAAGACCTATTGTTCCAAACAACAATCAAGACTAGAAAGTGTTTGATAGCGATGCTCATATTGCATCATTCCTCCAGTTATCTAGAGAATTTGTTGATCAGCTGCAACCAAATATTTTCGAAGATTATGGGGATCAAATTATCGAGCTGAAATCCAACAAGCTTTTGAAAGGCCTATTCACTCTAGAGAGCTTCTTTGATTTCGAGGATGCAACAAGAGACAAAAGGAAGCTTGTGGTTGACAAGGGTGATTACATTGATTTGCATATCAGGGAGGACAAAAAGCTCAAGGTCAGGAAAGAAGTTTCTTAGAAGAATAAGGATAGATTAAGGCATTTTTGTGAAGAATATCCAAGTGTGGTAGCCTGGTCATACGATGATCTTAAAGGATACGATCCTGGGATCATCGAGCATACAATTGAGTTTTCGGAAGGGGCGAAGCCAGTTCATCAAAGATAGAGACCTATGAATCCAAAGATAGAATCCCTCATCTCACATGAGTTGAATAAATTGATCGCATCCTGAATAGTGTTTCCGATCAAACATAGCACTTGGGTATCAAACCTAGTACTTGTTTGAAAGAAGAATGGAGATATACGACTTTGTGTAGGCTTCTGAGACTTGAATAAAGCACCCTTAAAGGATCATTATCCCCTGCCTTCAATGGAGGTAATTCTACAAACCGTAGCTAGCTCCAAAATGTTTTCAATGTTGGATGTGTTTTTGGGCTACAACCAGATACGGGTAAAGGAAGAGGACCAACACAAAATAGCATTCACCACCAAGTGGGGAATTTATGCATATGCCAAGATGCCCTTTGGCATCTTGAATTCCAGAGAAAATTTTCAGAGAGCCATGGATATTGCTTTTAAGGATTTGATCCACAAAATTATACTCATCTATCTAGATGATTTGACAGTATTTTCAAAATCTGCTAATGATCACTTTGATCATTTGGAGCTTGTCTTCCAGAAGTGCCAAGAATTTGGGATCTCTTTAAACCAAAAGAAATGTGTTTTTGGAGCTCCCCAAGGTAAATTATTGGGGTATGTTGTCTCTAAGGAAGGTATTGCCATCGATCTCGAAAGAGTTGATGTGATCCGAGAGCTCCCGTTACCTATCAACAATAAGGGCATGTAGTCATTTTTGGGTAAGGTCAACTTCATTAGCCGATTCATTGCAAATTTTGCAAGGATCGTTCAACCAATTACCTTAATTCTAAAAAAGGACCAGATTTTCAAATGGACGGTGGAGGCTAGAAAATATTTCGAGCTTATAAAGGAAGCCATTTCTTCTACTCCTGTGTTGGTGAACCCCGACCTGTCAAAGTATTTTATTATGTACGTTTTTGGTGGTGGCAACAACATCGCCACTGTGCTTATGCAAAGGGATGATGAAGATAAAAAGGAGTCCCCTATTGCCTTCTATTCATGAACCTTAAAAGAGTACGAAGTAAACTATAAATTTTTAAAAAAGTAGGCCTTTGTAATTGTGAAAGGACTTAAAAAGTTTCAGCATTTGATATCATACAATAAGGTGATAGTTTGTGTACCGCATCCTACTGTGCGAGAGTATATCATGGAGGGAGAAATCATAGAGAAGAGAGCTAATTGGATCACCAAGATCCTAGAATACAATATTCAAGTCAGACCTGTCAAAACTGTCAAAGGAAAGGGACTGTGTGAGTATCTCACTGAAAATAGTGAAACAACGATAGAGCTTGAGGCTCTGAACCTATGTTATTAGATGAAGAAAGTTCTCAAGGTGATTGGCTTGAAGATAGAATAAAATTCATGCAGATGGGAAGGTATTCGATCAATCTACCTTATTTTAAAAGACGTTTCTATCGTTTAGAAAATAGTAATTATGTTCTCTTGGAGGGTGTCCTGTTTAAAAAATAATTTAATGGCATCCTGCTAAGGTGTGTAAATGTGGAGCAGGCCAGGAAAATATTGGATCAATACCAGAATAGCCCAGCTGGAGGACATTTTTCTGCAAGAACCATGACAATTATAATTATATGTGTTGGTTGTTTTTGGCCAGCACTTTTCAATGAAGCATTTTTACTGATTAAATCTTGCAATGAATGTCAATTTCATGTTGAAAAGAGAAAGAATGCTGCTATGCCATTAAGGCCTATAGTAGTAGAGGAACCTTTTGCTTAATGGGGTTTAGATTTCATTGTGATGATTAATCCTTTCTCCTCAGCTAGACACAAATGAATATTGACAGCTACAAACTATTTCACTAGATGGGAAGAGGCAGTGCCATTGAAAAATGCAACAAAATTGGAGATTGTTAATTTCTTGGAGGAGTTGGTAGCTAGATTTGGCCCGCCCAAAACAATCATATCTGATAATGCTAAAGAATTCCTCGGCTCAAAGATGAGCCAATTTGCATTAAAGTATGAGGTTTTCCTGAAAACCTCCTCTAACTACTATCCTCAGGGGAATGGCCTCGCAGACTCTACAAACAAAAACCTCATTAGGTTAATAAAGAAAATAGGCTCAAAACACCAGAAAGAATGGAATAGGAACCTCCAAAAAGCATTGTGGGAAGACTGAATCATGCCCAAACAGATACTGAAGACATCTCCTTATGAGATGGTATACGGGAAGGAGGCATTGATGCCTATTGACATGGAAATCCCTACCCTGTAGCTGCTTAAATCTACAAAAATTGAACAAAAGAGAGCAATGGAGGGAAGGTTCTCGAGCTACTCGAGGTACAAAAAAAAAAGAGCACACCCTTGAGGTGATGAACAACCACCAGCAAGTGGTAAATAAATGGTTTGATAAAAAGGCTTTGGATCAAGAGTTACAACGCGGGGACTTGTTGCTCAAGTTCAATGAATGTGGAGCAAAGCCCAACCAACATGGAAAATTCAATAGCCTCTAAGAAGGGCCTTTCAAAATTACCTAGTGTATAAAGTTCAACTCTTTCGAGTTGGAAGGTAAAAGAAGTTAATGCCCTAAGTATTCCAGTTAATGGAATACATCTTAAAAAAATCCATTAATTCTTCTTGTGTGAAGGCTCTTTAAATTGTAAATATGTAATTATTTTTTCTGGGTTTAAAGTTTTGGGTCTTCTCAGTGCTTTATGAATAACAAAAAAAGTGTAAGAAATTGAAGAACATTGTAAATGAGCTAAGATTTATGAAAAAACATAGTTTATATAGATTGGCCGAAAATTTACATTATATAAGGTAGAGGACAGTGGCCTTGTATCGATATTTACATATGTCCACGATGAAGAGGAGCTTGAAAGTGAAAAAGAAAAATTGGGGAACATTTTCATTCTCAGATTATCAATGGGAGGGACCAACAATTGTAGTAGCAGGCGGTGCGAGATCAAGGAACACCATTCTTTCAAAATCCTCGTACCACTAGAGGTTTTGGAATGGTTCAATATAATGCACCCGCATGAGGAAGTAGCAGCCAGCGCAGACATTGGCATGATGCTCCTCATGAGTCTCCAATTTGAAGCCAAAGAGGAAGGGCTTGGTTGGAATAGGTCCTCCATGCAGTTGTAGTAGATGAATGTTATGAACCAAAGGGATCCCATGATCAAATTGAGGCTCGCGCATGATCTACTCTAGACCTCTGAGGTAGCGTCAATGGAAAACCCGCTTCATCAGCTTTAAGATCTTGTGCTTGGAAACGGTGATATCTAGCAGCGAGGCGACAAAGTGGGAGAAGATGCTAGTATTTACCCGGTATTGTTCCTCATACTCTACACAATCTGTGCCTAGAACCCACTTAATTTCCTTCACATATAGCAAGTTCTTCACACCTATCATATGCTTTAGGTTCCTGCACCTAATTTTGCCTAGGAAGGTAGCTTGGGTCTTCTTGCAGACTAACCTTACTGGTGTTTCCATGTTGTTTACTTTTCTAGCTAGAAAAATGAAATTGCTAAGATGAGAAAAGCTTTCTAAGCTAGGAATGCTAGGAAACATTGTGATTTGCAATGCTGCTAGGGGTCTTATTTATAAACTAGTTGAGTTCGCTAGCCGAGGTAGGCCATAATTATGACTGAGCTGAAGTGTGTCGCCAAGCCTTATTTTCAGCATTGCAGGGCGTGAGGTGATGGGAATATACAAGTACGGTTACAACTTTCTCTATTCAAAGTTGTCGAATTCATTAGAAGTTGGCTAGGTGCTAGCACAACAAGTCGCCGTCCCATTTGAATCAAGGTAAATCTTAAAGATAGGTTGTTGGGCGATGCACCCATGTACATTCAAGAAAAATTAGTAAATGCATAAAGCTTGCAAGGGTATTTTTGTAGGGTTGTCTTGGTTCATTGTTCAAGAAAAATCAAGCATCACCTCACACAAAAATCTGTCTCTTAAATGTAGAGGGCAATTTGGCAGGTTGGTGATCTTTTCACATGCATGAAAAGCTGGTGACACATACGACAACTAGGTATGAATGGCTGGCACATACCCTTCTCGATCATTTTTCACAAAGATCAAAAAGGCAGGTTAGGCATGTAGAGCACATTTATTGTAGGGAATTATCAAAAGATAAAATAGCGAAGGCATTTGCAAGAGTGAAAGAATTCTTCAAAAATCTAAGTTTCTTGTGAAAGTTTGCGGAAAAGTTCTTGCGAATACAGAAAATGGCTGAAATTGCAGAGAACCCAACACAAACCCTGGCCCCAACAAGTATAATCAAGAAAATGAGAAGGGCTCCTTGCATGCAGCTCTACGCCCAGGAGTCTTATGCTACTCCAGGAATCCCCGCAAAGCCTTGCTGGCCTTTCACCAGTCAGGTGAACTAGAGAATACTAAACATAATTCCTCACAAAGATCAGGCTTTGGTTGTAGAGGATTGGGATAACGTCTTTAATCTTGAGCTATCCCAAAATCCTAGGAGCCTTAGGGAGGTTGCATGCGAGAAAATGAAGCATGTAGAAGACCCTTTCAACAAGCGTCTATGGTTCTGTGGGCTTCCACAATACATGGTTCCCTTGGTACACCCTTGACCAGAAAGTGTGGCGGCATGCATGACACACTTTGACCCAGACACTGGAGTGATAATTTTAGGGTAGTCATTAGCCCTGAAGCTATTCAAGATATATTGTGCGTTCCACTCCCCTTGACCCGGGAGGTTGATATTTTTGAAGTGAACATAATGCAACAAAAGTGGGGAGGGCTCCAAAAGGCGCAGTAGTTTTACTGCTTCGAAATTAATTAGCCGACAAGTAATTTAGCATCGCCCAAATTCCCTTTAGGTATAAAGGTTCTGAAAGGTGGTTCTTCTTCTATTGCTTCTATGTTGGCGCTGGTATGTGGTCTGGATATAGACAAACATGTTTTTGAGTTTCAAATGTGCCTCAACTTTATGTTGAAGAAGAATCATGAGGCTTCGTTCCTAGATTTTGCTAGAGTTATTAGTGATGGGATTTGGCAGCAACTGCAGAAATTCCAGGTCGGTGCTAGGTTCAGGTATTCCTCTTTCCTGGCCTACTTCATATTACACCAGAATCCAAATTACTTTTCGACATTTATGTCTCTAGCTATTTTTGACGAAGGTGGCTTGAGAAAGCCAGTTTCGACATGGACTCCTATCATGTCGAAAAGCTTTGATTACTATGCATTTTTGGATTTATTCTTGGCCCGAACTCTGAGGGCTTTGGATGGAGTTTGCATCAATATGAGCACATGCATATCACCCCGACAAAAGTCCTGGATGGGAAAGCTTATACTACCCTATGATTGGTTCTTTGGCATGGATTTCACCATACTCCGCATGAGAGATTTCGCTCGGAAGCCCTTCCCGCTACCCCATTTTTTTTCAAATAGAGTGTTGGCTCTGGAAGTAACGAGGCAACTATGTACTATTGATAATGATTATTGGGGGGGAAACATTTAACCTCCTATTTGCTACTACCAATCATGATTGGTTTTGTGTCGCTGATCAAGAAAAGGACATCGAAAATTGATACTTTGTAGATTCTGCTTTTGAAGTTGGGTCATCTTGGGTTGGTGTTGATAGATGATACCTGGTATTACAATCCCTGAAATAATTTATCAGGGATTGGCATCAAAATCCCACATTCGCCTCGGCCAGTCTGGGACCCATGGAGAAATGTCGAGGAGGGTAGTTTAATTTTATATGTAGGCCTTGAATATTTGCCTACTGAGGATGATCAACTGCCATGGATGAAATTTTATTACGTCGTGGGTAAAGCCAACCCAAGGCAGAAGATCAACCCATCCCTGTGCATGCAATTGAGTAATCTTAATTGGACGTCCGAGAAGATTCAAGATTTTTGGATATACGGATAGGAGAACCTGGCAGCCGACAAGCTTCATGATGAGGTGGCCCTTGATGAAATATTTGATGATATCTAGGAGAATGAGCATCCGGACAAAGAAAGGTCTCCAAACCTTTCAATATTTGTGCAACATTATAGAAGGGAAGAGATTGTCATGAAGCTTGGGGAGGAGGTAGCTCAGAATTCCCCCGCCGTTGTCGAGAATCCAATGCATGAGAAGGATACTGGTAAACAACCTGCACAAGAAGAGGATTCACACGCACAAACATCAGAGCCATCCAACTACTCTAAATCAAAAAGGAAGGGGGTAAGGACTACTAGTGGTCGGAGGTGGGTCCTTGTTGACCTCGATGATTATCCAGAGGAAAAGCGGCAATGAACCGGAGAGCCCGATGGAGAAGAAGAGCACTCGATGAAGGAAGTGGTTGAAACATCTGCGGCTCCTCATGAGCCTCAAGTAACATTTCCTCCCTCTTCTCTCTCTACCATGTCTTTGGTTTCTTCTTTATCTGCCCCTTCTTTTTCATCTACGCCAGTTTTCTCTGTCGCCAGATATCCCAGGCAGTCCAGTCTTACCCCTCTTGGTTTCCCACCTTCATCCTATGCTTTCCATTCCTTTCCCAAAATGCAATTTGGTGTAAGTGTTGGGCTCATGAGCTAGCAATTTTTATCTCTAAGGCCTAGCCCTACAGTTGGTGCATCTCCAATTTTCCCCTACACCACATTATCATCCCCTCCGAGTGGCCATTTCATTCCACCATTCTCATCGGCCATTATAACGAGACCCAACAAAACTTCTTATGCATTGAGTATATTGTCTTTCCCACTAGCCATCCCATAGGAGTTCCCTTTTGATGGTGGCCTAGGCATCCCCACACCATAGGTTGATGCAAACAAGAGTGCCCGAGCCAACTGTATCAATAAAAGAAGACAAAAGGATGCAACTAGGCAGGCGGAGCCTCTCTTGCAAACTGTATTCAATGAAAGTCAAAATTCTTTGATGTTTGGAAAAATCACTCCCAATGTGATTAAACTGGTAGGAGAGATGCTACTAAGTGATTACTCTATAAATGCTATTGGGCTAGACTTGCAGCAGGCTCGCCCGCGAGATAAGGTTGAGCTAATGGAGGAGACCTAGAAAATCATTACCACTGATTTCCTCAAGCTTAACCGCCAGGCGAAGAAAAAGGATGATCAGATAACTGAGTTGAAGGGAAAGGTTGACATCTGGGTAAACAAGTTTAAAGACCAGGAGAATGAAATAAGGTGCCTGGAGAAGGAGAGGAGTGCCTGCGAAATTTAGATCAAGGAGGTGCAAGATATGAGCACGAAGATCGTTCCAACTCTCTAGCGAGAAGCTCTGCCGAGCAAGTGAAGAAAAGCTTCACACTACATCTGAGTAGCTAAGTGAAGGAATGAAGGAGCTCCGACAAAGCACAAATGCTGAAATTAATGAAATGAATGCCACTTTGGAGATGGAAACTCAAAAAGAAAAGCGGGCTGAATTGGCCCTAGAAGAAAAGGAAAAAGAGGTTTCCACTCTAAAGGAATAGATGTCCACATTGGACAAAATTTTGTCAAATCTAAAGGTGATTTTAAGTAGCAGAGAAGCAAAATTGGCTACCCTAAAGACCCACTCTTGCACCCAGATGAGCTCATTAGAGATTGCCAAGGAGTTGTATGCATCATACTAGGACAAGGCGACATTGTGCCTTACTCTTCATCTCACTTTAAAATTTATGGCACAAGCGGCTAGCCTTTGTGGGATAGTAGGCGAAACAATATAGCAGATTCAGGAGGTAACTTCTGACAAAGTTCCAGAGGCTAGGATTTTATTGGGCAAGTTATATAAAGCTTTCGATCAAGCTTTGAGCGGCGTGGGAATTGAGGACTGAACAATGGAGGCCATGGGCATAAGTATCCTCATCTCTATGCACAAGGTTGTTCAACAGGTATTAGAATTTAGGGCTTGGCTAAATCAGGTCACAAGTGACATGCAGGCGAAATTTTCCCACTTAACTCAAAGAGGCCTTCCTTCACCCTTCATTGCGGATCAGGTAGTAGTGGTGTGGAACACATTATTTTTATGATCGAGGAGAAGAAGTAGGACCTTTCTATCTTACAAACTTTTGATCAATCTTCGACTGCCAAGGAAATTGAGGGGATTGTGCATTAGCTAGTGCAACTCTTTTTCCAACTGAAATTGGAAATAAAAGTATCAAGCAGATTTCCTTTCAAAGAAATCATCGATCTCAGGCTGGCTCATGAGAATCTGCGAGCTCTCTCTACGCCATTGAAAAAAGTCTGGACCATTCTATAGGCTGCCCTCTCAAGGTTGTGAGTAGTTTAGGGATACTGAACCAAAGTTTCTAGGGTTCTGCATTCTGCCAACGAAATGCCCTTGTGAGTTGCCAAATTGTTCCACAAAAAACTACCAAGCCTTTATAGTTTTTATCTTTGTGGCTGCACCCTACTTTTCAAATTCTCACCACCCTCGGCGTGCTCCAAGTGGCTTCTTCGCGAAGCTTTCTTCTTTTATATCCCTTCACTTTTTACCAGTCTCCGACTGTGTGCCGTGTGGTTTTCTTTGGTTGGTTTCCAAACTAGGCCCACCTTGTACCTTCTTTCACTCGATGTGCTCCACGTGGCTCCCTCTCAAACTTTTTCACTGGCCATTTCTTCGACTTTGTGACAGGCTTCGTCTATGCAACACGTGGCGGTTGATGTTGCGTCGGTTACCTTGGAAATGTTGCTACACCTTTTGTACTCACCTGCTGCCGTGTTTCTTGTTGTGGCACCACGTGTTCTTTCCTGTTGCAACGTGGTTTTCTATTCCATGTCATGGCTTCACTAGCATGCTCTTGGGTGATCGATGTTCGCTATGGTGGCTCGAGATGATATTGGTCGTCAGTCTTTGCTCTCATTTTTCCTTTTCTTGGTCTGTCTTGAGCGGTGGACTAGCCTATAAATACGACCATGTTTCTCTTTATTTAGGTTGTTGATTAAGTTGCAGAAAGACTCCCAAGCACTGGGAAGAAAGCCTTTGTAATAGTCTTATTTAATTTGAAGACTCAAGACTATGCCAAATAAGTTCGGCCTTTCTATTTTTTCATGCATTTAGTAAGACTTTTGGTTTGTGTTGTTATCCTCTTTTATTGCATGAATGCCTGTTCTTCAGCTTCTATAATCCTTGATAGCTCAATGAATACAAACCATGTTTCTTTGACTCTTCTGTGTTAGTTAAAGTTATGCTAAGATTATGTATGCAAATTAGAGGGTATTCTTAAGTTTTAAGTGCTTTTGAGAAAACTAACTTGAAGAACAACAATTTGGTGGTTCGGGCCTTTGCATTCTATAATGTGCTCTCGTGAATTTATTCAAGAATTTGGCACATCACCTGTATTGTAGATTTTATATTTATGCTATCTTTCTAACCTTATACCCCCCCTACTAAATGAATAGCCGGCTTCGATAAAATCTCAGAGGTCACTTAGCTAGCGCACAATGTCTCCCAATAGCTAAGTTTCCCATGAGACTGCTACTACATGCAAAATTTTGCATCAATAGTTATATTGCAGGAAGCTAAAAAATGTCAGGAGTATCAGGAGAAACTTCCCAAAGGAATCGGCCTATAGAAACTTCAAAGGCATCAACTAAGCCTCAGAAGATTAAGCCAACGCAGTTGCCTTATACCTTAAGGTATAACCATAGGGGTCCTATCATCACTGTTAGCAAAGTGGAATTTGATTAGTCTGATGTAACTGACACCAATCTCGCCCCATTCAATTTTGAGGAGTTATATTCAGAAACATTAATTGAGGATGTAATAGGGAGAAGTGGAAGAATATTTGAGTTTGGCTTGGCTCACATCACTGTATTTTCTCTATCCATCCAATGCTCGAAATTGATTATGACAACAACAGGAGCTTACAATCTGGCCACCAGGCAATGTATGGATTCTCAAGACAACGTGATCATAGATCTAACTCTTCAAATTTTTCAGCACATGTTGAGTGTCCCTGATCCAAAGGACCTGGTACAATTGAATGAGAAAAATTCTTTGGAGATATATGGAAAGCATAAGGAGGCTAATAAGGCTCACTTGAACAAGAAGTGGTTGAGAATAGAGAAGAAGTCTTTGACAAAGCACCATGATCAGCCAAAGAGGAAATAATTTTACGAGGAGGTATCAGATCTAATAATGATGTTGTCTAGAGTCTTTGGGAAGAGGGATGCATTTCATTTTAAGGAATGGATGTTTCCTTTCATTCAGACAATCTTTAATGGCAAGAAACAGTTTGATTGGCCTATGATTGTCTCAGATACCATTCATGATCAGTTAACTAGAATAAGGGAAACCAAGAGCTTTTTCATGGCTTCTTATGTTGTCTATGCAATAGCTAGAGGAGGCATCTTTCTAGGTTTGAACAAAGTGGGAATATTGGGAGAAGCTGATGGACAAAAGAGAGTGTGGGGTCATTATGATCAGCTATCCCTACAAGTTTCTGAAATAAATTTTAGAAGAGTTAATGATGCATTCTTATATGTAATCATTAACTAGCTTAATGGAGATGCAGGATACAGATTGAGCCCAGAAGCCATGGCCTTTATCACAGAATGGGGATGTTGGTATATCCAATACCCCAAGTTCACTTATTTTAGGTTGGCAGGATTTGAGGATCATCCTCACTTACTTCCAAGGTGTTGCAGCAACATGATTGTTCTGATGGAGTTTGTCTATAAGGCTCCACGGGTCAATGCCTGATTTGGGTTAAAACACAAGCCAGGTTGTCACAAGTTCCCCATGCAATTGGGTGAATACAGCGACCCACACCTTGTGGGAGATAAGGTGGTTTGCAGTGAATTGATACAGTTAAAGTTGGGTTTGTATACTACTCAAAAGAACTTTGATCCAAAAAAATTATGAATTCTTTGCTGGCTTCGGTCTTTGACAAGAATTTCAATTTGTTAAAGGACTTCTCGAGTGATCTTTAGGATGAATATGACTTTAGGAAGAGGAATTATGAGAGGTTGCATGTTTCACTCATGGTAAAATTTGGGATCAAAGATGATATTCATGATACATTAAAAAATGATGGAGTTGTGTTGGATCCATCATATGAAGCATTGAACATTGGTACCAAAATTTTGGATCCAGTAGATTGAGATGGTGAGGAGACCATCGACATCAAGCAAATAGGGAGACCAATCTTGGATAGGAATATCCACTGGGTTGTTCTAAGAGCCAAAACTCCTCAGAGTCTAGATCCTAATAAAGGGAAGGGATATAAGAGAATCAGAAGGAAATCACCTCCCAAGGAGCCTTTGGAGTTCTTCCCTCCTAATATTAAAGAAATCAAGCTTGAAGCCCCTACTCAAGATTTTCCTAGGGTAAAAGAGGAGGATGTCCAAATAGGACCCATGGTTTCAACACCAGCAATAGGTGAGTCATTTGCTCAAGTCCCTCTTACGGAGCAACCAAGTGGAGAGATGCTTGAAGCAACTCTTCATGGTATAGCTAAAGCATTAAAGGGAAAAGGAGTACAACTGGAGATCCATGATGTTGAAATGGACTCTGATGAGACCTTATCAAAGAAGGATGCACAAGAAAAGATGCCTCTAGAAGAGGAAACTAAGCATGTGCTAATAGAGGAAGATCAATGGGCACTGTTTGAGGAAGCAAAGAGAGCTTTAGATGCCCAAGAACATGCAAAAGCAATGGAAAAACAAAAGGCAATAGATGTTAAGGCACAAGCAAATGCCTTACTTCAACAACAACAAATGGAAGCAAAGTGAAGAGATGATGAAGTATAGAATTAGAAAAGGCAAAAGGAGCAGGAGCTCAAGACCAAGGAAGAGAATGATAAGCTAGAGTTGGTACAAAAAATTCATGATCTAGAGGAAAAGGGAAATCAACGAAGAGAGAGAGAAGCCCTTGTAGCCAAAATGAATCTTGTTGAAGAGGCCTATAAAAGGAAAGAAAAAGCAGAATGTATGCAAAAAGAGAAATATGTTGAGGAGCTGGCCAAGCAGCTACAAAAGGAAAGGGAAGATGCAGATAGACTTAAGGCATTGGAAGAAGAGAGAAACTAGGTACTTGAGGAGAAGAGGTTGGAAGAGGAAAAACTGAAGAAGAAAGAAGAAGACAAGAGGATACAAGAACAAAAGGATAGGGAGGAAGTTGAAAAGCTTGCATAGACAAATGTAGAGCAAGAACAACAAAAGGTACAAGAGGTTGATTCTCAACCTAAGGTTAATGTGGAACAACCCTCTACTACTACTGCTTCTTCTTCAACTATAATGACCACTACTCCAAGTGCTGCCATTTGATTGAAACTTGATCTTCAAAAGAGATCAGTGAAACCCTGACAGCCTCTCAATTGGGATGATATGATGAAGGATATTGAAAAGGAAAGACCCAAAAAGAAGCTTAAAATCCTACATTCCACTAGACTCACTGAAGGAGGGGAGATTGTTGTTGAATGTGCAATACTAGTGGTGGACAAGGATATGAGGGATATGCAGCTGACTGATTACTAGATGGGCATGGTTAACTTGGGGAGACCCACAAGAGATGAACAAATGAACTTGATAGATGTGGTAGCATCATCCACCAAATCAAGAATGATGAAGGATAAGCAAAGAAAGGATGAGCTTAAGGCTCAATTTGATCAGCTACACAATTTCTTATAGAATTTTTTTTCTCCAAGGTCACAACAAAGTACCACCATTGAGACACTAGTTTTGCTTAGAAAAAGGGAGGTGGATGATTTGGTGTAGATAGGAGTAAGGTTGAAATGATGGATAGGTGGACTGACAGGCTTAATAAGGAGATAGGTGAGATGTTGGGCAGCAATTTTGAGGTTCACAAGATGACATAGGAATTAAAAGAAGAGATGAATCAGTATGCCAAAGTATTGGGAGAACAAGAGGAGGAGTACAAAGGATATATTTAGAAGCTAAAAGAGGTTAATAAAATGTTGAAGTCCACTCTTCTGGAGAAGTCAATACTTGAAGAGGACAACAAATATTTCTTGGAAAATACCTCCAGCAGAATCCAATATAGATTTGAATTTTTGTATAAACATAAGAATGAAGATCAATATTATAGCAGTGATCTAAATGAATAGATGAGGAGTTAGAAGCGGTTATTGCTATTATAGTAAATGTTGATATACTGGTAATGGAAGGCCTACCTTTGAGCCAATTAAAAGAGAAATGGGATGATAGGCTTAAAGAGGTCGTGCAAAAGGGAGATGATGGAGAGGATCTGTTGTTGGATCGGTTGATGGATATTAAAGAAGATGTGAGGGCTACTAGAAGGGAGTTGACAAAGTTAAAATACATGAGAGGATCAAGTTTGAAGACAGTTGGATTGATGGACCAGATTTGGATATGCTTCAACAAGTCTTCTCTAGTTATGATGAGTACACTACAAAGAAAAATTCACATGCATAATTGATAGTCTCATGCATGCATCACTTTCTTTTCTCCTTTG
The DNA here is from genome assembly GCA_007115665.2 of Sequoiadendron giganteum. NCBI lineage: Eukaryota > Viridiplantae > Streptophyta > Pinopsida > Cupressales > Cupressaceae > Sequoiadendron > Sequoiadendron giganteum. Next base: position 245,572,655 of record CM021101.1, on the reverse strand, counting down.
CATGTAGGACTGGTAGTCTTAGAGGCACATGGCTTTATTTTATTTTCTCTCTTCTTCTCTCTAGTTTACAAGATGATCAATGTGGGAACTAGAGATCACATTGATCTGAGTTTCCAAGAAGACTTAAATTCCTAAAAATGTGGATCAACTTTAGATAGGGAGGACTTAATTTTTTTTACATCTATATCTAACGGAAGGATACCATATTGTAAAGGTCGACGAATGAGTAAGATTAGCCACTTGATAGTAGGATATAGAATTTTTCATAGTTTTTACAGAGATACTTTGTTATTCTATTTACAGTTGAATATAAATATAGGTTTTTACGCAATATCGTGCTGGAATTGAGTTTATTGGATAAGGTTAATGAATTATAGTCTATCTGTATGCCGGCGATTGTGTTGAAGCATAAGTGTTTCTTATGTAATGAAAATCATTAGAAGAAACTAGATTTAAGGATTATTTCATTAGATTATCTGTGGATTGAATTTATTGAAAGTTTGTTGATCTATGATTTCGACAACAAATGATAGTTTGTTCTTTTGGAATATTCAAAATATTTATGATGTGTGATTGTGATGTTAAATTAAGCACCTTAGATGCATGCAATAGTATGGACTGTTCTGTAAATTATATCATGTTGTGGTTTTCTTGATCTGTGGGAAGAACAGTCGTTGTTGAAGATATATGTCTAGATATTAGATAAGTTTGATTCATGTTTCACTGATGTATGCCCTGATCTATCTTTTTCTTTTATTTAAAATCCCCTTTTCGTTAAAAACAGCTCGATGAATCAGTCATTGCTTGCATTCCTTATTACCAGCAAATTCCCCTTGAATATTACAGTTGCATGGAACACTTGAGTGATACCAGATAGTTGAGAACCAACTACTAGGACCTTAGGAGTTAGGCTACTATTTTTCATCTTTCTTTTTTAGGAGAAAGAGAGTAGACATATTATGTTTAACGTTGTTTGTGTCATTTTCACCATCAACAGATCTGGCGCTAGAAGGAGGAAAAAGGAGCAATTTGCCTAGAATTGGGTCATTTTCACTGGAGAAATATGAGAGGATTCTCAAATCCTCTACTAATCCTAAACCATTAGAAGAACTCCAAACCTCGGTTAGACCTAGACCCCATGCTCGTAGAATATTGATACCTACATTTCCACCACCGCTTACTCCACTATGATTTCACCCAAATCCATCTACACCACCACTAGTTCAACCTATATCGCCACCATCGGTTAGACCAGTGTCACCACCAATTTGACCTATATCACCACTACCTATTCAAACAATCCTACCCATGCCTTATTTTGTGAATAACCCCTCTCTGTTAGGGACTATTCTAGGAGGAATCCTTGATTTACCAAAGAATCCATAAAAAATTTGTCCCAAGTACATGCATGGAGAATCAAGAAGTGTTGAGGAGCATATACAAGCATGCAAAGATGCTTGTACCCATTCTCATGTTGCTCATTAGGACGTGGTATGTATATTGTTTCCTTACTTTTTAGGTGACATGGCGTATAACTGGTACTTAAATTTGCCCTGGGGATCTATTCTAGGCTCGACTATTTAAAAAATGCATTTATTAATCAATTATGGGTTTATGTGGATCTTGCCATCTTATATCACAAGTTTTCCACCATAAGAAAGGAACATCATGAGCCACTACCTCTATTCAACACTAGATTCCAAAGGATGTTTCATAGGCCACAAGATCCTTACTTAGTAGCCGAGAATATTGCCATTCAGGCATATTTAAGAGTTGTCGATCCCTTGATTGGCCTATTCTTGTAGAGAACTTATCAGGCCAATGAAATTGACACCTTGTCTAATGTTTATCATCTAGCCATCAAATTGAAACAACACATAAGTCTGCAATCAGGAGGATTAGGAGCAACTCTTCCTCCCATGAATTATCAGATGCCTAACCCGCCATTGTACAACATTGTCCCAGGGATGTCTTACTCCCAATATGAACCTGTGTTTGAATTACAAGCCCCACTTTCCATGCCCTTTTTTCAGAAATGGCATGCAATATTCTTCCCAACAAACTCAAAATCAACAATAACAAGTGGGAGGATCAACCCATGTTCATTCCCAATCGATAGTGAAAAATGTGCAAAATGAACAAACTTTTCAACTGAAAAGTGAGCTAGAAACTCTTAAAAAGACTCTATCTCAAATGTCTAATGACATGGAATAGCTTGGGAAAAACCCTCCCCACAACCAAAACAAAAATTATCAGAACCAGGGAGGTTACAACAACCAGGGGAATTACTCCAATCAAAATGGGAATAAAAAAACCAATCAAAACTTTCAGAATTGGAATTCCGCTAACCAAAATTACCAAAATAAGAACATAGGATATAACCAGAGGTCCAACAACAACAATAGGCAATGGAATATTGGACCTAAAAATTGGGGAGTTTCCCATAATTATCAGTTAGGTGACGAGAGATCACATACTAGTAATGTGGCTGACTTTAATTTCATGACTAATTGGTGCATACTACATGATACTATAATACATTCTGAGGTTAATTGCCCATAAATGGAGAAAATGGTAAAGATTGCACAAGCTGATGCCCATCCTCCAACAGGAAATTCCAATCAGGATAATGGGCCAGTAAGTATTGTTATGACTTATGGGACTATTGAAGAGAAATACCAATTTCCCATGTAGGGAGATAAATGGCTAGAAGAGGATGTGTATGATGCCCAAGCTTTTCATTCCAAAGGTGGTCACTTTCAGAGAAATCAGAATAAGGGCCCATTTACTACATTTGCACCTACAAACAACATGGTCTCACCTAACCAAAATGCAGATAATAACCCACCACCACTGACAGGACCTTCTAACTCTCAAAATAGAGGTAATCTGCCTCCTTTTCCTAAATATCAAGTGAGGAATGATTCAAAATTTGATTTTATTGTAGAACTATAGAGACAGAAGACATCATTATGATTCTTTGAAATCATGAAGTGGTGCCCAACTCAACACTAAGTAGTATTGAAGGCCCTGGAGGAGGTAGACCATCTAAAAGGAAAAAGTAAAGTGACTCCAGTAAAAGAGATAAATGCAACCATCTATAAAGGTAACACCAATACCCCACCTTTTCTTGTAAGTTTGAGGATTTTTGGAAAGAATTTGCATAACCGTTTATTGGAATCTAGAGCATCAGGAAATGTTATGCCCCTTTTAATATGTAATAAGTTAGGATTAAGTCCTATCCTAACCAATAAGAAAGTGATCCAATTAGACAAAAATGAGGTCAATGTTGTAGGAGAACTAAAGAACATGCATGTATAATTTGGATCAGATCCAAGGATCCAAACCTACATAGATATTCAAGTGGTTGACATCCTAGAGACATATGGTATGCTCCTAAGTCAAGAGCTAATGAAAATTATTGGGGGATATTTGTTCTTGGATTTCTCTCACATGTGGCTACCCTAGAAGGGGGTTGCAACATAGATAAGGATTGAGAGTGAGCCAAGACTCAAGTATATGATTATAGAGTATGATGGTTCAAATGAAGTAGCATATTTTGAGACTGAGATAGGAGTTTACAAACAAGTGGAAGTCCTTACTTTCTCTGTACTCAATCCTTGTGATACATTGCCCCTATAAAATGGTAACCCAATGATCTATATCAACCAACAAGTTCTAATAAGGAAATTGCAACAAGATAAGCTGGTATTGGGAGGAGAAACTGATTTGAGTAGTTTGTTGCTTCCTAATTGATGTAGGATTCATTATCACAATCATTCAGAGTTAACATGCCAATCATGCTTAGATATCTTAAGTCATGTAGACTAGCCTCAAAAAATATGTCAAGAGAAACCCCAAACCCCTACCAATGAGTTTTCTTTTCAAGTTAAGGATGCTACCATTCTCACTCAGACTAGTCTTTCTCAAGAGGAAGGTTCTTCACTAGTAGAGAAGACTCAAGTTTTAGGCTCCCAAATTCAAGAAGAAATTGAGGTGTCTCAGTCTCTTTTCAATACACCTACCCCAAATACTCTGCCAGTGCCCAAGGCATTGATAAAAGATGAATTGGATTGCAATTTAACCTAAGAAGTTGTTCATGAAGTAATTCTTGACCCAAATGTGAATATAGGAAAGTCTTCAAGTGAGCCTTGCCCCAAGTCAATTTTTGACGAACAAAAAATGTCTGAGCCACCACACATCCCAAGTAAGTCATCCCCTGATTTCCCTAAAAAGATAAAACTCCTAGCCAAAGATCAATCATGGAGTCTTAAATTTGATGGCTCCAAATCCAAAACAAGAAGTGGAGAAGGGACTGAACTAACCAACCGAAGAGGGAAAAATTACTTTGTGTCTTACAGGTTGTAGTTTGGCTGCACAAAAAATGTGGCTAGGTATGAAGCACTTGCTTGTGGACTCATGTTTTCTCATAAAAAGAAGGTTATTTCTCTCACAGTTATGGGGGATTTTGAAGTAATCGTAAAATAGGTATGTAGCCAGTATACATGTCATAACAAAATATTGGTTGCGTACAAGAACAAAAATTGGAACTTAGCTGAATACTTTCATGCTTTTGGGATTACCCTGATCCCTAGAGAAGCTAATCAAATTGCAGATGCATTCGCTATTGCTGCTAGCACATTGGAACCCATGCAAAGTTCTAATCTAAAGAGATTTTCAATTGAACTAATTTTAGTCCTAGTTGTCCCTGATAATGTCCAAAAATTTTAGGTGTTTGATGATGATCAACATATACTGGCCTTCTTGGCAAGTTCTGATGTTTTTGAAGGACAAATAATAGATGAATCTGAAAGAGATCGGGGAGATTGGGGATCCTGAGAAGGATGGTGAATCAAGGATATTGGATTTAAAAAGTAATAGCATTCTGAAAGGGATGGCAGCCTTGGAGAGAATATTTGATTTTGACCCACAGGCTCGTCAAAGGGTTACCACAGAGAGTGAAGGAGGGAAATATGAATCTGTCAATCTAACTAACTCAGGCCCTGAAAGGAATATCCTAGTAGGAAAGACTTGTCCTCAAGAAATTAAGGACAAGATAGTTTAAGTTTTGGATCAAAACGTTTCAGCCATTTCTTGGAGTTATGATGATCTAGAAACCTTTAACACTTCAGTGATAACACATACCATACCTCTCAAGCCAGAAGCTAAGCCCTTCTGTCAGAAAAAATGCTCGATCAATGTTTTAATTGAGCCCCTAATCCAGAAAGAGGTACAAAATCTCCTATCTACAAGGATAATCTTTCTTGTTAGACATTCTATCTGGGTGCCAAATTTAGTTCCTATACGTAAAAAGAACAGTGAGATCAGATTATGTGTTGATTTTAGGAATCTAAATAAAGCATCTGAGAAAGATAATTATCCATTTCCCTCTCTTGATGAAGTGCTACAAAAGGTTAATTGGTCTCAGATGATGTCATTTTTGGATGGTTATTTTGGGTACAATCAAGTCCTTGTCAGTCATGAGGACAAGATGAAGACAACTTTCAACACCAAATGGGGTACATTTTCCTATCGGAGGATGTCATTCGGTCTTATCAATGCTAGAGAAACCTTTCAAAGGTAAATGGATGTAGCCCTCAAAGATTTTATAGGGAATTTTATAATTATTTATGTGGATGATTTAACAATCTTCTATAGGAATAGAGAAGACCATGTTGCTGATCTGGAAAAATTTCTCAAGAAATGTATAAGCTATGGTGTCTCTCTCAATCCAAAGAAGTGTGTGTTTGGAGTATCTAAAGGGAAACTCCTAAGTCACATTATATTAGAAGAAGGGATATCCATAGATCTTGATCGAGTTGAGGATATCTTGAAACTAACAAGGCCAAGAAGCAAGAAAGAAATGAAATCCTTCTTCAGGAGGATCAATTTTGTTAGAAAGTTTACAATAGGGTTTGCGGAGATCATCAAACCTCTAAATGAAATGATGAAGAAAGAGGAAAAGATTGAGTGGAGTAATGAGACTAAATCTTCTTTATTGCAGATAAAACAATCAATTTCTAAGGTGCATGTGTTTACAAGCCTAGATTAATTAAAACCTTTTTTATATCTATTCTTTTGCATCTGACCATACATGTGTAGCTGTGTTAACACAACAAAGAGGAGAGGGAGAAGAAAGACCTATTTCCTTCATGAACTCTCCATTTAAAAATGTAGAAGTAAGATACCCACCACTAGAGAAACAAGCCTTTGAATTGGTATGCACGGTAAAGAAGTTTAGACATTACATTCTACGAAGCCAAGTAATGGCCATAGTTCCATATCTAGTTGTAAAGTCTCTCTTGATGAAAAGTAAATTATGAGAGCGAAGAGGAAAGTGGATGACAATTATTCAAGATTTTGACTTAGAGATTCATCCAATGAAGCTTTTCTGAGGGTAGGGTTTATCAAAAGAAATGGTAGTGGTGGACAAAAACATCACTTGTCAGTAGTACACCATCCAGTCATTTACTAAGGATCCTTGGTACACAGACTTGATTTTCTTCCTCCTCAATAACATATGTCCAGAAGAAAAAAATGCTACTCAGAGGAGAGCATTGAGGATGAAGAGTTCTCACTACATGCTTAAAGGGGGATCCATCTATAAAAATAATTTTCAAGGGATTTTCTTGCGTTGTTTGGATCAGCAAGAGGCCAAGCATGGTATTTGTGAGTTTCATGGAAGGCATGGAACATGACATGGATCTGCGGATGCTTTATATCATCAGATTCTTAGATCATGCTATTATTGGCCTTATGTATTCCAGGATTCACACCAACATGTAAGAACCTATCATGTATGCCAAACTTCTACACCTAGGGAAAGAAATCCTACAATGCCTTTGCAACCAGTGTATGACGTAAGGCCTTTTGTTTAGTGGGCCCTAGATTTTGTAGGTGTTATTAATTCCAATTCTTCTATAGGACATAAATTCATCCTGACCGCAACTGACTACTGTACACACTGGACTGAGGCCCAACCCTACAAAAATAGCACCACAAAGGTGGTCATCAAATTTTTGACTGAGAACATCACAACTAGGTTTGGAGTTTCATTTTCTCTGGTATGTGATAATGGCCCTGCTTTTTCTTCTGCTGAATTCATTCAATGGGATTATGAACATAAAATTATTTTGAAGTATTCATCTAATTACTACCCTCAGGGAAATGGAGTGGCTGAATCCACTAATAAAAACTTGTTGGAGGTAATAATAAAATTGCTAGAAAACAATCCTAGAGATTGGCACACCCTGTTAAGATTTTCCTTATGCATAGATCGAACCCGAATCAAAGTAGCTCTAGGAAATTTTCCTTTTAAGTTAGTCTATGGCCAAGATTCAATCTTCCCGATCTATTTAAAAATACCTGTTCTTAAGTTCATGCAGGAATTTTATACGAAGGATGATAGGATCGAGGTTAGATTACTTAATTTGCTTAACATGGAAGAGCAAAGGGATGTTGCTTTGCAGAAATTCTATAAACATCAGGTTGTCCTCGAGCGTTGGTTTGACAAAAGAGCCAAGATAAAATCTTTTAGGATATCAAATCTTGTATTACTATAGGATAAAGCTAGAGAAAAGAAAGGAGATCACCAGAAGTTTGATAGAATTTGGTTAGGTCTGTATCAATTGGCTGAGATACTAGGCGAGAATGTTTTTCGTTTAAGTACCTTAACAACAAAACCTATTCCATCACTAGTTAATGGTCAGTTTCTCAAGCACTATTTTGGTTCATGAAAGGTATGATGTTTTAAAGATAATGTATTACACTATATCATATGTAATTAAGTTTTGTTTTTGTTTTTGTTTTTTGTTTTTTTTGTGTTTTGTGTTTTGTTTGTTCTTTCCTTTGTTTTGTTTGCTTTGGTTTGTCTTGTTTTATTGGGGATCTTCATTTTTTGTCCATCTCAACACAAGGGGTTGTTATTCAATATATGCTATTGGTACTAGGAGAGAAATTGGTTTAGGTATTTTCATCATCATCATTTGAAAAGGATTTCATTCTAAAACTCATGTTTTATGACCATTCTAATCTGGGTTTGAAAAGTTATTAAGAATAGAAGATACATTGTGAATATCTCATGAATTATGATCAAAGATCTATCACCAAATTAGAAAACATCTGCCTAAATAAATGACTATTGGTTTTAGAATGGTTCTACCTTTGATTTAAATGAAAAATCTGATTCCAAGACTATCATGAAATCCATTATAGTTCTCAACCCACATTTTCGATCTATTGTATCTAAGTATTGAGGAAGGTGCATGAAAGATTTCCACAAAAGAAGCTTAAGTAAAAAAAAATGAAAAGAAAGAAAGAAAAGGAAAACTCAATATCAAATGGGTAATCAAGTATCTCTATCGGGGCTATGGACACCTGGCTTGTAGTAGAGCAATGCTTTGAGAGAACTAGAGGTATCTTCATCGGGGATATGGATTCCTGTCTAGAAGTGGAGCAATAACCAGGATTTTATTGCATGATAGTTAAAGGACTCAACCTATGCAGCTTGAATCTTAGGTATAGTTGTTTAGGAGCAGAGAAAGTATCTATAAATAATGATGCACAATATATGCAAACACTCAGATTCATAAATAACTCATGACCACATACATATGAGATTCTAGCTCAGCCTTATCCTATATATATATTTGATCTTATTCAAGTTAACATGCTTCATAAGCCAAGTAGTTTTAGGGTGACTGAATTTTTCTTATTTGTCTTGAAAATGGGTAAACCATTTTCCTAGCCGAGTCGCCATTTGTTATGCCTTGCATAAACACCCCATCTTTTTCCTTGGTCAAAATTGGTCCCCCTTTATGTTTTTGTCCTTGGTTGTTTTTCAAACAAAGTTTGGAGTCTTTCTTTTCCAACACTTTATTTTTCTTTAGTTTTTTCTATTGGAACTAGAGCCAGAAATGAATCTGGTTTTGAAATTTGCTTCAAAGATCGGACTGATTCCCATCCTGACAATCCTTTTTTACTTCCTTTTTGTTTTATCTCTATCAGAGCTAGAGCTAGAGTGGAATTTAGGCTTGGATTCATGCAAAGTTTCAAAATCAAATCCCATTCCCCCTCCGCCTCTGCTTTTTGGAATTTTGTTTAGACTTAGGTGTTGTGTTAGTTTTTCTTGTTTCAGTTTTTATGTTTTTTTTTTCGCTTTCTTCTTTTTCAGTAGAACCGGACCCAGAATGGAAACCAAATTGGAAAAATTACCCAAGTTTCTAAATCATTTTTTATTTTGATTCCACTCCTATCATGGTCATTGACTTTATTGAAGTCGCACAATAGTAATGTGCCAGTTTCCTCTCTAGTTTCGATACCGCTCTGCCACATTTATAGCATTAGTTACAAGAGCTCTGCACATATGAAACTCTGATTTTTTACCTTAAATAAGGATTAAATGATATTTATCATTATTGCTCAAAAGATCAAACAATGAACCAGAGTTGTAGTGGATAATTTGTGTGTGTGAGTCGATCGGAAGGGAGACAATTATGCATGGATTGCTTCAGGAGATTAACCTATTTATTTGCATACAATGTAGGGTTTTTTGTTCACCTCTTTTGTTTTGTTTTGAATTTTTTCATGTTTGTTCGATCATTGGTTTCAATCGAATTCATGATTCTCAGTTCGATTTGTGAGTTGAGGTTTTTTGTTTTCTTTCTCTTTTGTTTAATTTTTGTATTTTATTTTCTAGTTTTGTTTCTTGTTTGTTTGTTTTTAACATGGTCGTTTTCACATTTTAATCTTGACTGTATCGTGGTACCCTAGTTTTTAAAATGAATAGATTAGTTACTATTTTATATTTGTAGGGTTTCATAAATTATGGTTTTTACTTGACAATCCTGTTGCGCATCGAATGTGTTTAGTTTAAATGGGGTTAGATTTGTGCCCTAAATATTTGAAATCGAGGGGTTTTAGTTTAGGGTTTTGACACTTTCTTGTTTTAATATGATGCCCTAATTATTTCAGTTTCCTCTCAGTCATATGGGGATGGTCTTGTATAGGTTATTATTAAGCCCCTTTCATTTTAATATGACCTAGTCCTTAGATGATGATGTCATTTATCAATTTGGTTAAAATCTCTTATGACATCATGGTTATTTTAGGCAGAAGCGAGATCAGAATTGATTTAGACTTCGAACCATGTTTTGTAATAAGTATCGATTTCATTTCCATCGCGTCTCTAACTCCACTTACAATCAGAAGTAGGCTCTCAAAATAATGGTGACCTAGGTAGAAGCGGAAGCGGAAGCGAAATTGAATGTAAAATTAGAAAATTTTCATGGAACCAATTCAATTTCCGTTCTAATTTTGATTTCGGTTAATATTCCAATTTTGACTTCGGTGCTGCTTGTTATTACTATAATCTCAATATGGTTTTGGCTCTGATCCTGACAATGTTTTTAAAAGAGACTATCTAGAGTGTTTTATGCCTGGTTCTGCCTCCGGTATATATATAAAGGGTAAGATTTTAAATCATATGTTGTTATGTTCACTCAAGGATCTAATTTGAGGTTATATTGCAGGAAGCTAAAAAATGTATGGGGTATCAGGAGAAGCTTCCCAAAGCAATCAGCCTATAGAAACTTCAAATGCATCAACTAAGCCTAATAAGATTAAGCTAGAGAAGTTTCCTTATACGTTGAGGTATAACCATAGGGGTCATGCCGTCACTATTAGCAAAGTGGAATCTGATTGGTCTAATGTAACTAACACCAATCTAGGCCATTCAATTTTGAGGAGTTATATTTAGAAAAATTTCACTGAGGATGTAATAGGGAGAACTGGAAGAATAGTTGAGTCTGGCTTGGCTCACATCACTGTATTTCCTCTATCCATCCAATGCTCGGAATTGATTATGACAACAACAGTAGCTTACAATTTGGCCACTAGGCAATGTATGGATTCATAAGACAATGGGATCATAGATCTAACTCAAATGCTTCAACACATGTTGAGTGTCCCTCATCCAAAGAACTTGGTACAGTTGAATGAGGAAAACTCATTGGAGATATATGGCAAGCACAATGAGGCTAAAAAGGCTCACTTGAACAAGAAATGGTTGAGAATAGAGAAAAAGTCTCTGACAAAGCTCCATGATCAACCAAAGAGGACAAGATTTTACAAGGAGGTATTAGATATGATAATGATTTTGTCTAGAGTCTTTGGGAAGAGGGATGCATTTCATTTTAAGGAATGGATGTTTCCTTTCATTCAGACAATATTTAATGGCAAGCAACAATTTGATTGGTCTATGATTGTCTCAGATACCATTCATGATCAGTTAACTAGAATAAGGGAAACCAAAAAAAATTTCATGACATCTTATGGTGTCTATGTAGTAGCTAGAGGAGGCATCTTTCCAGGTTTGAACAGAGTGGGAATATTGGGAGAAGCTAATGGACAAAAGAGGGTGTAGGATCATTATGATTAGCTATCCCTATAGGTCTTTAAAACACAATTTAGAAGAGTTAATGATGCATTCTTATATGTAATCACTAACCAAATTAGTGGAGATGCAGGACACAGATTGAGCCTAGAAGCCATGGCCTTTATCAAAGAATGGGGATGTTGGTATATCCAATATGCCAAGTTAACTTTTTTTAGGTTGGAAGGATTTGAGGGTCATCCTCACTTACTTCCAAGGTGTTGCAGCAACAGGATGGTTCTGATAGAATTTGTCTATCAAGCTCTGGGGGTCAATGTCCAATTTGGGTTAAAACACAAGCGAGGTTGTCACAAGTTCCCCATGAAATTGGGTGAATACAATTTCCCACATCTTGTGGGAGCTAAGGTGGTTTGCAGTGAATTGATACATTTACAGTTGGGTTTGTATACTGCTCGAAAGCACTTTCATCCAAAAAGGAAGATGAATGCTTTGTTGGCTTTAGTCTTTGACAAGCATTTCAATATGTTAGAGGACTTTTGGAGTGATCTTCGAGTTGAATATGACCCGAGGAAGAGGAATTATGAGAGGTTTCATGTTTCACTCATGGTAGAATTTAGGATTAGAGATGATATTCTTGATATATTGATAGATGATGGAGTTGTGTTGGATCCATCATATCAAGCATTGAACATTGGTAACAAAATTTTGGATCTAGTAGATTGGGATGGTGAGGAGACCAGTCTTGGATAGGAGTATCCACTGGGTTGTTCTAAGAACCAAAAGTCCTGGGGGTCCAAATCCTAAGAAAGGGAAGGGATATAAGAGAATCAGGAGGAAATTGCCTCCCAAGGAGCCTTTGGAGTTCTTCCCTCCTGATATTGAATAAATCAAGCTTGAAGCCCCTACTCAAGATTTACCTGGGGTAAAAGAGGAGGATGTCCAAATAGGACTTGTGGTTTCAACACTAGCAATAGGTGAGTCATATGTTTAGGTCCCTCTTATGAAGCAACCAGGCAGAGAGATGCCTGAAGGAACTTTTCATGATATAGATGAAGCATTAAAGGGAAAAGGAGTAGAGGTGGAGATCCATGATGTTGAAACAGACTCTGATGAGACCTTATTAGAGAAGGATGCACAAGAAAAGATGCCTCTAGAAGAGGAAACTGAGCATGTGCTAACAGAGGAAGATCAATGGGCACTGTTTGAGGAAGCAAAGAGAGCTTCGGATGCTCAAGCACATGCAAAAGCAATAGAAAAATAGAAGGCAATAGATGCTAAGGCACAAGAAGATGTCTTATTGTGATTGTTGGATACTTCTTTTGTTGGAATCACTGGAATTGTTGGATAGAATCTGTGGAAGCTTTGGAGGAGGCTCAACGTCAAATTCTTTGTTTACCTGAAGCTTCTTGACTTAGGTTTTCTTCTATGATATTTTATTTTTTATTATTTACATTTGAAATTGTAGTGTTTAAATAATTTTTGTTAAATGTATTTAGGAAAAGAGGATTTTTTTTAGAGATTTTAAAAAAAAAAAAAGCTTTTGTTGCTCCCGTGAAGTTTTGTTTTAGGGAAATTATGGAATCCTTATTAGGATTTAATTCATTCGAGGAAATTTATAGATTCAGCATTAAATCAAACTTATAGGTAAAAAAACACTTAGATTTGTTTAGAAAATTTAAACCTTTGTAGAAAAATGTATTTAATTTTAAATCCTCTGTATATTTTGCAGTGGAAAAACCTAGAGGATTTGCTTGTTGAAAGCTTCTGGAAAGGAACCTAGATCTTTCTTAGTTACCTTATTCTTTTATTTGTGTATGAATTTGTGAAAATTGGTTGAAAGATTTAGTTTAAAACCCTTTGAAAATTTTGAGAATGTTCTCTGGAAAATTTTATAATTTCACCTGTAGGTGAACATTTTGAAAAAAAACACTTCTCCAATTTTATTTTTCGTGTTGAAAGTCTTTATATATATATATATTTTATATATGTATATATATATATATATATATTTACATATATATATAATATATTTATATATATTGTATTTTCTATTGTTAATAAACTGTTCCTATGTCGCCCATACGACGTCAGTTGAAAACCAAATTTTTAAAATAAAAAAAAATTCGGAGGTTGTTTGTTATGTTGGGGGAGACATGGGAGGCGCTACCTCTAGAGCCGCCCTCATGAGGGGATGACTATGGAGGGAGACCTCTGTAGTCCCTCCCCACTCTGTAAGGTTCGTGCCCAAAGTGTTTGGGACTCGGTTGTGCTAAGGCAGAACCTCCTCCCTAAACACTTGGGTATTTCGTGTGTATAAAAAAAAAGGGCGTATAAAAAAAATTAACTCCCAGATGGATTAAATTCGTCTGCCAAATTTAAATTCTTTTTCGGATTGCAATGCTTTTACATTATTTAATATTTAATATATATATTATATATAAATATTATATATATGTGTATATATATTATAATTAATATATATATATAATATTTATAGGTATATATATTTTGGAGATTGTTAATAAAGTTTTTATTTTATTCTGATTAAATCAATTTGTTATTTTGTAAAAAAAATAGTAGATATATTTAATGTATATATATTCTTTTACATATATAGTTAAATATATTGACACACATTTAATTTACATATCACATATGCAAATACAATTAAGTATACATTCAATATTTCATTTTGTTTTATTTTGCTGCATGCAATTTAGTATATTTGAAGATTTAAAAGGAATGATTTGTATGCATAATTTTTATTTATTAAAAAGGGGAAATTTAAATAAATTGAAGAAATTATATGTTTTAGTTGGGAATTGAAGAGATTTACTTGCATGGATTTATGTTGATTTTAAAAAGTAATCTAAAGATTTGATTTTACTGAAGAGGCAATTAATTGTTTTTATCAACTATTTTGTTAGGGAAATTATTTTCTTTATTGTGAAATAGAATAGAAAAGGGAAATGGATTTAGTATATCCAAAAGTAGATTACTTCCTTTCAGTTGCCTTGTTAAAACTATTTCCTCTGTGTCCTTGTTTTGGGGAAATGGGTTAAGTGTTAGTTCCTAATTGTAAGTCTTCCAAAGGATCTTAGAGGATGAGGGTTGTTATAATGTGATGTCAACCAGTTGTATTTCCCTTGGGTAGTGTATGGAGTCATTTCAATAATTTACCTAATTTTCACGAATGACGATGTTTTGTGCCCCCTTTGGAAGGAGTGGGTTATGTGTTTTGTTGCCTCGAGTGTTTGGAGTGAGTTTAAGTTTATGTTTCCTCCTAGAGTTGGAGTGGTTATGTTATCTAGTTTGTGTGCACTTGAGATTCCCTTGGTGATTGGTTTGTATGTGTGTTGTCTAGTAGAAGAGTGGCTTATGTTAGGTGCCAGAGCCCAAAGAGGTAAACTGGGTAACCTTCAGAGGTGATTTAATCAAGAGGTAACTAAATTAATTTACTTAGATGATTAGGAAATACTAAACACTAATCAAGATAATTTAGCCTCACTCATAGACACAAGGGCTCGTTTAGACTTGGGATGAGTGGGAAGGCTTGGAATGGCAAGGTCAACTATCTTGTCCTTACGAGAGGAAGTCGATTCCGCATGAGTAAGAATGAGGGTCGGGATTCGGTTGAGGTCACCAGGATTACCAGAGCCTATGAAGAATTCCCAAAGGAGATCTCATGAAAAACTATGCGGTGACACTTTGTCTAGGACAACATTGGTATTTGTTATGTGTGTATGGATTTCTTATCATACTTGATCAATTATATGTATGGAAGCAATGTAACCATGTTAGAGTTGGAATTATATTGTACATGTGTTTAGTTGAGTCAGTATGTTCCAGTATGTGTCTTCCTATTGTTAAATTTGTAGTTTTTCTCCATGTTACATTGTTACCATCTCCTAGCATGGGGGGTGGACCTTCGGGTACCACTTGGTTGGTTGGAACATGCATTATACACCGTTGGGTCCCCATTTATCTTTAGTACTTGGTGGCGAGACACCCAGTTGGACAGCTCGCAGTTCTTGTTTTAATTCAAGCATTGTAATATTTCTTTTGTTATAAGTAATTTTACCCCTCTAGTGTTTACAAGGTGAAATTTTGTAATTGTAACACATATTGTATTATTGCCTCATTCTGGGAATTAGAGATGTAACCTTTTGTTTTAAGTTAGTGAATTTATATCTTGGATGTTTTCCTCTCTAAGATATATGTTGTATCTTTATTTTGTTTAATGCTTATATCATAAGGTAATTAAATGTTATGGCTTATGTTAATGTATGTTTGGGTTTAAGTAATCTCGGTTACGTAGCCTTAGGGGATGTTATCAATTGTAGATGAACATGTATGTGTAATTCACTTTAATAAAAAAAAATTATACACTTCTATTGTGAATTGAAACTTCCTCTAGGGTTGCGTGGCGGGGAATTACAATAAACCTCTTCCTCTAATTCACAATTTAGAAATTCTGAATTGAAATCCATCTAATAAACTATTGTAGTTTTTGTAAGAATCATAAGCAAGAAATAGTCTCATAGCTTCAATTGTAGCAACAAGAGAAAAAGTTTCTTCAAAGTCAATTCCTTCCATTTGAGAGTATCCTTTGCATACTAGTCTTTCTTTTTTTTTGATAAATTCACCTTGTTCATTCAGTTTGTTTCTAAAGAACCATTTAGTTCCAATTACATTTTTGTCTTTAGGTCTAAGAACAAGAATTGATGTATTCTTCTTCTCAATTTTTTGTAGTTCCTCTTTCATTGATTCAATCCAATGTTCATATTTGCATTCTTCATTGCCATTACTTGGCTCAACCTTTGAAATTAAATAATATTCTTTTGCAATTCTTCTCCTTGTCTGGACATCTTTGTTCTAATCTCCTATAATCCGACTTTAAGAATGATTTAATCTCACATACCTTGGAGTCTTAGAGTGTTCTTGAGTTTCAAGATCTTGTGATCTTTCTTCTGTGCTTTCACTAGTCTATCCTTCTTCTTGATCTTCTTGATTCACCAGAATGATCTAAACTTGATTCTTGTTTGATTCTTGTTTGTACTATCATTCTAATCATCAGAATCATATCCACAGGTTCTGGAGGGTCTAGAAATGTCTTCATCAACCTTATCATTTGCACTTTCAACCATTTTCTTCAATATCTTGTTGTAGCACCGGAAGGCCTTTCTCTTAGTAGAATAACCAAGAAAGATTCCTTCATCACTTCTAGCATCAAACTTTCCTATATCTTCATCTCTCTTGATATAGCATTTTCACCGAAAGATTTTGAAATATCTAATAGTAGTCTTATGACCAAACCATAGCTCGAAAGTATTCTTACCAGTATTACCTTTGATTTGTACCCAATTAAGGATATAAATAGAAGTACTCACAACTTCTCTCCAATGGATATGGGGGACATTTCCTTCCAACATCATAGTTCTAGCAGCATCTTGAACTGTCCTATTTTTCATTTCCACAACTTCATTTTGTTGAGGGGTCTGTGGTGCAAACATTTTTCTCTTTATCCTATGCTCTTGTAAAAAATAATTAAACTCACTGGAATTAATTTCACCACCTCTATATGATCTCAGACACTTAATCTTCAAACCTATCTCTATCTCAACCATAGCCTTAAAGATCTTGAAATTTTCTAGAGCTTCATATTTCTCCCTTAATAAAGTAACCCACATCATCCTAGAGTAATCATCAATAAGCAACATGAAGTACTTGTAACCTTGTAGAATTCTTATTCGAGCAAGACCACACAAGGTAGTATGCACAAGATCCAACAATTCATTTGAAAAATGTTGTTTGCTCTGAAATGAAATATTAGTTTGTTTTCCTAACTGAAAATCCTTGCATATGGTATTAGTAGGCTTCACCAACTTACAAATATCTCTCATAGCCTATGAGGAACTTATCCTGATGATTTTGTCAGAGTTTACATGACACATTCTTCTATGTCATAACCAACTTTCATCAACTTGAGCAATCCAAAAAATTTTACTAGAAGCATTCAGATGAAAGATGTTACCTTTTGTTTTAGTACCTGAAGCAATCACATTTCTAGAACTTCCGAGTATGCTACATTTTCCATCTTTGAATTGAAGATTGTATCACTTATCAACCTTTTTTCCAACACTCAGAAGATTATTCTTCAAACCTTCAACATAAAGAACATCATTAGTATTATGCTTACCATCAAAATAAATACATCCTCTGCCATAGATTATACCACCATTGTTATCAAAAAATCTTATAACAGCACCATCATACTTCTCCAAGCTTAAAAATTTACTCTTATCACATGTCATGTCATGTGAACAACCATTTTCAATAACCCATTCATCTTTTTCTTCAACTCAAGAAGCTAGGGCTTTCTCCACATTTGTACAACTAGCAGATTCAATAGACACAAGATTATTTTCCTAGATAGAAATAAACCCAAAATCATATTCACTTGCATTCCCTTTGTCAGATTCATCATCTGTCACACCTTCATCAGCAACATAGTAACACTTCTTTTGAAATTTAGGCTTGTAAGGTCTTGGCTTAGGAACTCTTTCTGGACACCTTGATGCAAAATGACCTATCATTTTGCAAGAAAAAAATTTAATAGGAAACTTTCCTTTATACTTACGTTCTCCTCTGGCTTCCCTTTCGACAATAAGTGCTTCAAGCTCATTCAATTCTCTTTCTTCTTCTTCAATATGTCTCATTTCTTCCTCATATTTGAATAACTTTCTAGAAGAACTTTCACCTGAATCATATCTCTTCTTGTCTCTTCCAGAATTAGTAGATTTAAATGCAAAGTTTGTCTTCTAAGGGGCATCACCGAATTCACTCAACTCAAAAGCAGTAAGTTTTCCAACCAACATATCTCTGGTTATATTTGTCATAGTTCAAAGCTCCTCAATGGCTCCAACTTTGATTATGTATGAATCAGGAAAGGATCTAAGCACTTTAGCAATGATATTTGATTCATCCACCTATCCACTAGCACATCCGATAACACACACAAGTTCATTCACTCTTTGAATGAAAGTAGCAATATTCTCATCATTACCCATTTTCAATAGTTCATATTTTCCTTTCAGACTCTATAGCTTAACCATATTCACATTAGCATCATCTTCATATAAATTTTCCAACTTTTTCCATATCTCATAAGCAGTTCTGAGATCCATAAAATTTTCCATCTCAGTATTAGTCAAAGCAATCAATAATGCTTCCTTAGTTATGATGTTATATTCAATATCCCTAATATCAATAGTAGTAGTAGGACCATTATGAGGAATAAAATACCTATTGCATGTAATGTTCTAGTAGGATTCACCAATGCATCTCAGACGACACTCCATTTGAGTCTTTCACAAAGAATAATTTGTTCCATCAAAACTCAAACTATACTTCTTGTATGTCGCCATCCCGAATCACCTCAAGCTATTAAACTTCTTCCAAGGAACTTTCTCTAATACCAATTGCTAGCAACACAAGGGTAGCCAACTAAGAGGGGGGGTGAATTAGTTGTCATATAATTTAAAACCTATTAAACTTATGAACCTTTATTCTCATATATGATTAATAACAGTGAAAGCATGAATCAACAACACATCAACAACACACATAACACAAAGATATATGAGGAATGCACATGCATTCAAGCACACTACCTAGAGCTCACTGCTCAAAGGAAGACTCACTATCTTACAAAAAACATTCAGATTAAATCCATTAGAAGAATTTGAACTTAGAAAGTAGCATCAACTAATGCTTGAGTATAGTTCTGATTAAGCACATGCACACTTCTTCACTATCTTTCACTCCTCTTTACACTCTACTCTAACTTTGAATGATTTGAACCTTTTTTGCACATAACACTCAGACACTTTTCATCTCACACACTTCACATGCATCTCAAATGAAGAAAAAATCACTTATATATATCTGCAACAAGAATTTACATTGCTTTATGTCAAGTTCAACAAAATAATAGAATGAATGCAAACTGTCGGCCCAAAACAATAAAGATTATCAATGCGCATCAACCAAGTTCAGCCACAATATATTAGAGACCCAAAAAAATGTCCTCGAACACAAAACACCTTCAAAGTTTCTTCCTCGAAGATCCACAACACGCTTCAAACACTTTGTCGACCATGAACATGAAAGAGAAAATCTCCGATCGTGAGCACAATGATCAATGTGGATGTGAGACATAGATAGAATATGATCTAGAAACATCCATGAACACCATAGGAATATACACAACAACTCAAATTATCAGAATCACATTATCTTCTTCCATGAACACCATTTGCAGTAACAAAATAGTTGTCGAAACACAAAAACTTATAACTTGCTCAAATCTTCATGCACACCTTTGAAACTTTCAGAGTAGAAACTAGATAGGTTTGAAAAAAATCCCTTTAATCTGCAACATCTAGTTATCAACATACTGATCTTCACTGCTTCATAGACAACCTGTAACATATTTTTATTACAATTTTTTCAATATCTTTGACATATATAGTCTTAAAGGCATTAATGCTAATAGTGTTGACATCAATGAAAACCACATATCAGCAACTCGACCACAACATTGAACAATGCCATGTTGAAATTTTGAATTTGAAATTTGGAGTAAATATGAAGAAGACAAGGTAAGAGGAGATAGTGGAGAATCTGCCTTGAAAGCAAAACAACTAGAAAAAGTAAAGGAGGCGTGGGTTTCTCGAAGACCTCCAAATTGACTTGTAACTCTAAATTTTGAATTCCACAACTCCTAAACAATAGGGATCTTGAAGGTGAATGTTACGATTGGAAAAGTAGACTTTTTTTTTCATTCATGAAAGGAAGAAAGCCATAAAAACACTTTCTTCCATATTTGATAGGTCTAGAGGTTTGAAAATATTATTTTATTCATTAAATTGATGAATTTTAATTCCTTTTGGATATCCCTTGAGTTGGGTGTTGATTTTCCTAAGAGTGGGTTGGAATGAGAGGAAATTTAAACTAAATGAATCCACATTTCATTTTATTTAGATGCTAGCTTGTGTAAATGAAAGTCATCTTCATTTTTGAAAGAAAGTTTTTCTAGAATATAGGGAAGACAAATAGAGGGTGTAGCATACCTCTAAGAAGTTTTTTTTTGGTGTTGTTGTAGATTGGAGATTGTCTATAGACTATAGAGGCATAAAAATCATCAATAGCTTGTAGATTGAAGGGTTGTGATTGCTGAGAGTAGTTTATTATTGTAGGTGCTCGAGAGAAGCTTTGTTACAAAGCTTTGATTTTCTGATTGTAAATAATTTTTATTGTATTTACCAGAAGTCTTGTAAGGGCTTGTTACAACACACTGTCCTATTTGACTGATTGTAATTCCCTTTGCAAGATTAATTGAATTTGAAGTTGTTGGTTGCAAGTTGCAATCTTTGTTGTGAGAAGTTGTTTTCTTATGTAGTATATTTACTAGTGGATTGAGTAAGATTTTTAAATTTAGTTTCAATTGAATAATATAATTTATTTAGCTCCATACATTATTGAGCAACCATATTATGCAAAAAATTATATTCACTCCCATCATTTGAGAGAAAATTTATGAATCAACCTCCATTATCAATCATTTTGAAGCTTTAGCATCATTCTCAAGCATGGATTAGGAAAAGGATGAGAATTCCACATAAATCCAACACTAATCCCCTAATGGGATGAGGTTTTCTTCCATTTAATTGAGTTGTTTAATTTGAATTAGTTGTTATTTCATGTTGATGTCTTCTTAATTGATGCTTCACAAGAATTTCATTGGGAATGTACCTTAGATGATTAAATTATTTGATTTATTTGTTTAATACAATTTCATTTGATCATTCTATTTCCCATGTTCACAAGATCTAATATGTTCTAGTGAGACACCCTATGCAATTTTAAATGATATCATCCATGACGATGTGTGCTACTAAAATATCATTGTAGGATGTCTTTATGGGTAAAACGAGGGAAACTATAATTATCTTGTCTAACATCACCATAATGACATCATGAGGAATTGAATGGAGGAAATTTGATAATGAATTCCATAAAGATATAATCCCACTTCCATACTAAAAAATTCACATGGTTTGAAATATCCTACAATATGTTAGCATTAATCCTTAGACCTCTACCACTTAAGGAAATTTCTAATAAAACAAATAATGCCACACATAATCCCCTCAATGGAATACTTGATGAATATTGGTATGGATATTTAAGATCATAGTGAGCCACACTTGGTGCACGGTACTATTCAAACATCACCATTATCCAAAAAATTGTAGTTATAGTGACAAATTCAGTGAAGATTTGACAATAACCCATCAAACTTGAGAGAAACCCAAATAATTGTCCAAAATTTCCTCCAAGATTCAATCTCTACCTAAACCTCTTCAAAAAATGGATGTATAGGAATATGTTTGAGGATACAACTCTGTACATCCATATTCAAAGGTATCATAGAGACTTTTTTCCAACTTCTAGTTAAGGCATTTGTTACAATATTCTATTTGTCTTTGATGTGATGCCAAAGTCATACTCACAAAGAAACTCCATCCATTGACATTAATGAGTGTTTAGATTTAGTTGCATAAAGATGTAGTAAAGGATACATTGATCCATTGATCTATTTGCAACCAAAATTGATGTTCTAAGAGAAAATGTCTCTATTGTATTAGTGTGTAGATGACTAGTGCCAACTTAAAATTATGGGTTAAGAAATTAAGCTTGTGGTTTTATAGCTTTTGGGCCACAATTACAATCAATACCTATTACATGATAATATCTCATAGACAATTCCTTAAGGAATTTGTGCAAAAAATAATGTATACCATAAGATTAGGTACTACAAGAACTGGTTCACTTAGCCTTCCCTTAAGGACATGAAAAAAATCCCACACTACTCTAACCACACAAACATATTTCCTTTAAACATAAAACTCTCATGATTTATTGAGTTAAATGTCACATTTTACATCATTTTCTTTCATTGAGTATCCAAGTTATTTCTATAGAATCTTACTCATTATAAAATTTTAAAATGGTTTCCATATTCTTGGCTCATTCAAAGGATCATAAAGTCACAAATATTTTAATCATCCTTCATTTCATCCTGTCATGAAAAATGTTAATATATTTCAAGTCTTTCACCCTTTGACTCCTTTTCCTTTCATGTTGATCTTTCATTTGAATTTTACACTTTGAATATAGTGCCCTTACATTATTTTCATGATTTTATTTCATAGTACCATTTTCATTGGTCTACAACTTAGAATCATTCCCTTTGAGTAAATGATTATTGCTTACCACACCTTAGAGTCATGCCTATTGTAATGTGAGATAAGAATTATGAGTATGTGACTTTGATCACTTGCTATATTAAAGGTCTCATTTTGTGTGCTTGAAATTTTAGGTGTATGGTCATAATTGAAAATTATTTGTTAAGAATTTTGTATGTGCATAAGGGTAAGTGATAATATTTTCTTGCCAAGAAAAATGATTCTTTATTATATAGATTCATAAAACATTGCTTAACACCAATATTCATTGTTTTTGTTTAATTTTTTTAATGGTTGTATTAAGCACCTATACCTTTCATGTTAGCCATATGACTAGTTTCTTTTGTCATTTTAATTTTATTTGGCATCTTACATTCATTTACTTTCTTAGAAGTGAAATGTGATTTGCATTACAAACCCCACTAATTCAACACTTAGAATTTCAAAATGAGAAGGAATGCATATGTAATTAGATTGAAAAATCCAAAGAACTTATCTCACATTGAATAAAAAAGTTAAACTATTTGTGAGTCAATTTTTAGGTTCTAAACTCTAGACTATCATTAGAATTTAATTTAATTTTCAAAGTTTAAAACCATGCATGTAATTTCATGACAAAACTCTAAGATTTTGAATAATCATCTAAGCTTCATATTTTACTTC
Source organism: Sequoiadendron giganteum (assembly GCA_007115665.2). Classification (NCBI taxonomy): domain Eukaryota; kingdom Viridiplantae; phylum Streptophyta; class Pinopsida; order Cupressales; family Cupressaceae; genus Sequoiadendron; species Sequoiadendron giganteum. The sequence continues at coordinate 245,549,288 of CM021101.1, read as the reverse complement.
ATGTACAATTAAAATTTTCATTAAAATCTAGACTTTGATTTAATATCACATTTTGAATATGAGTATTATTTTGAAATCCTAACAACCTTCACATTTAGTAGCATTTTGGATTTGCAAATTTGAAGTGTATGCACATATATTTAAATATATGGTTAAATTTTTAAAGATTCAAATTTCTAATTATAATATTCCTTTTGTTTTGCATATTCAAAATTTGAAATTTGTAAGAACAAATTACAGCTTGAATTTACAAATTGTTAAAAAATTCAAATTCTAGAACTCTTTTTTGCCAACTACGCAATATTTTAATGTTTTGAATCTTAAAATTCAAACAACTATATCTTAATTGAAATATAATTATTTTCCAAAATTATGATGAGTGTAAAATATATATTTTTAACTGAAAGTTTCATTATTGTAATTATAATGATTCCTTTCCTTTTTTGTGTAGATAGAAGGCTCATGCTCTAGGGAAGAATTTCAATTGCGACTCATATTATAAATTTTAAAATATTAATCTATCTCAAATTTTGATGTTTCTCATACTTCGAGAAAATATGGAAGCAGCAATCCAAGTAGGAAATGCAAAATGAAAATTATTGTCGAACTCCAAGCCTCCCTGATATGCAAAGTGTGTTTTTTCTCCAAACTCCAAATAGTCATAGGCATTGAAATTGAAATACCATCAAAGATATAGATTGCAAGATATTAATAGAATGGATTAGATGAAAAGGATTTAGAAACTCTTATGCGAATGTAAAAGGTAGAACTAAAATCAAATTTTTCATTTTATCAATGGGTGAGGTGGTGTTTGAAGAGCTAAGCTTTGCTAATAACAAAAAAAGAAAAGAAAAAAAACTATCAAAGTGAAAATGTTCTCAATAATGAAGCATTCAATTTTCCTTGGTTACAAAAATTAAACAGGTGAATTGAATTTTTCTAAACCATGTTTTCATGTGGTTTGGTGATTAGAAGTTCATAGAAGTTTGTTGAATGATGGATAGTCATTCAAGGTCTACCTTCACAATCTAAAGTTGTGATGTAATTTAGTAGAGGAAGTGACAACAAAACAAATAAAATCATATGATTCACAAAGATAAAAGGAAGATAATCCTTTGTGTACAATATTAGAGGTTGAAAGTTTGTGCAATGAGAAGAGACATAGAAAAAAATTCATGATTAGAAATTTCAAGAAGGATTATATATGGATATAATATCTACACATGCCATTAGACATGCCAATCAAACCATGGCCAAAACATAAAGCTTGTTAACCATGGCCACAAAGCCAAGTACAAAGAAGATTGAACAATGATCATCTCAAAGAGTAATACAAAATTCAAGTGACGAATGTATTCAAGTAATCATGTTTTCCATTCTTTTTGAGATTAAATTGATTTACTTAATTACTTGAGTCCAATTCTTAGAATAGTTCAAACTTAGTATTCTATGAGGCCAACCTAAAAAACTTTACTTTGTAACACATGAAAAAGACACAAGGATATGAGCCAGTTGGTGAATTATGTGCTCAAGTAGACACAAAACCCTTAGGGTGGTCTATATTGATATTTTGGAGAGTTTTAATGATGAGAAAACATGAGTTATTTTCCAAACTCATAAATGATGATTCTAATGAAAATGAGCAGGAAATTTTGTAAGCAAGTTGATCTCAAGTTTGGAGAGGAAAATCCTAAGAATACAAATTATGTTATGATTTTCACTCACAAAGATGCCATTCATTTTATTAACATGAATCATGTTATGGTTTTCCAAGTGGTTTTGAATTTAAAGAATGTTTTTTTTCAATAGAACATAATTTCCATTTCAGATGTTAAAATTTGGCAAATGAATAGTGGATAGAAATTGGTGACAAGAATTTTGTAGCCATGCTAGTTTCACTCATATATATATATATATATTAAAATTGTAGGTTGAAGCTGAATTGCACTCCTTTATTTAAAAGACTATATATTTCATCTCAAGACTCTATTTTTTTGGAAAACAAATAGATATTAGAAAGTTGTTGAAGAGTACTACATAACCAAACACATAATGTTTAAATTGTCTATCATTTATATTTTATATCAAAAATTATTATGTTGACCACACATTTGAATCTAAAAATATTAATCTGCAAAAATATAAAGTGGTAGCTTATAATATTTACCATAGTAGAACCATGAATTCTTATGCATTATTCATATCGATTACCATTATCATGTTCCTTAATCATTGCTCTATAAAATCTTATTCCTTAAGCATATTGATTACCATAATCTCTTCCATAACATAAACTAATAACCATTCAAGAAGATTGAATCTCACATCAATATGTTTCGTCTAACTTTAAACAACCCTGACCACATTTTTTTGAAGCTTTATCTTTCATTCCGTGCTCTCATGGCTGCTGTGTGAGTACAAAATATTCTCCAATTACAAAGCTTTTCTTACATGTTTTGAATGCATCATATATGTAAGTGATGTGACTACAAACCATGAGCTTCGATAGAATACGTCTCTGCTAACAGGCTTCTTCTCCAGTTCCACATTATAAGACGCAGAAAGTTAAATCTCTAGTATCCTTCAACATTCTAAAAAGAGGCCTCAACTTTGCCCCAACACCTCACTCCATTCAACGTGATTTTTTTAATAAACAACTACTTTAATAGTTTGCGGTCGCGTTAAGGAAAGAAAAACTTTCCAAAATCGACGTTCTCAAAGTGGAGGAGTTAGCTTTCGAAAAGTTGACATTTATAGTCAAGAAGATTTCCCCTCTCCTAAACACTCCAAGTTTCTTTTGCGGTGATTTTTTAGTGGTTAACATTTTTCAATTGGGTAATAGTTGAAATTTGGAAATTCAAATTTGGCTAAAGTTCAAGTTGTAAATCGTCACATTTAAAAAAAAAAAAAATTAATCTTATTTAAATAGTCAAGAATAAATTTTATTAAAAATAGTAACTCAAAAATTTGTCATATTATTCTATACATGATTAGATTAGATTTACCAAAATTTTATAAGTTATAGTAGAAATCTAAATTAATTTGCCAAGAGGATAATCATAATTATTAGTTTCTTTAGGACCATATTTCCAATATTTAGTTGCCACCATTGATTTAAAATATAATCTAATGACCCTCATTATATTCCACAATTTTAGGCCCCATGAGCATTACATCCCGAGTACATTTTACCATGTGGAATACAACAAGGGCCATTAGAATATATTTTAAATCAATGGTGGCAACTAAATATAATAAAGTCTACCCCTTGAACCCATTGATCATTTCCACCCTTAGGCCTCTACTTTTCCATAAGAATTAAGTTTTTTAAATGGAAGGATTCACCATCATAATGAATGAATTTCCTATTCTTTTCCAAAATTCATCAAGATTTTCTTTGTGATGTAAGAAAAAATCACCAATAAAATTAATAGTTTTTTTTTAAAAGGAAAGATTTGCTAATAGAATCTTTTTTCCTAAAAAAAATGAAAGATTTTCAATTGATCATTTTGCTTCTAAATTCCCTTAAAAGATTATGAAAAGAGAAACAAAGATTCTAGAATAAATAGATATAAAAGGAGTCTCTACTCCAAGGAATATTCTTGCTCTTCAAAGGATGAGGAATCCAATGGTTTGGATAATTAGGATGAAATCATGTTCATAGCTACTAAAAAGACTAAAGTTGAAACTAAAGATTCAAGTGTTGTGTGTACTGATTTTCATGCAAAAGATGAGGCAAAATCTTAGGTGATTGAAAATGGTTGTTCCAACCACGTGATAGGGGATAGGAGCAAGTTCATCAAGCTTGTGAAATGGAATGGAGGCATAATAAATCTTGGAGATGATACTTTAGTACATACCTTTGGAAAAGGTACAATAAGTATTGATAGATAGTGTAGTAATGGAAAAAGTAGCTATTTTCTTGCTTGTTTGAATAAATGACATTAAAATCAAAGTAATAGTGTCTTGGAGTAGTGGATAAGAATGAGAGTGGACCAAAGTGTGTTTCCTTTTAGATATCTGAATATCCTCTTCATAATTGTAATATGTGTTTCTTTAAGTTCTTCTATATGTGTGAAATAAGTGAATCAAGGCAACAATACTTTAGTGTGTTTGAATCCACAAAGCATTGAGATATGACAACATTGTAGCACATACATACTAACCCCAAATCCATAGATCCCTTATGTGTTTGTGGGAGCAACCCTTCCTTCCTATTTCATGATGCAACTTGCTTTGGAAACATATGACTTGGCATAGGGTTTTTTGAGGAAATATCTCATGTTTTAGGATCAAAATAATTGGCTACTCTAAACCAATTGCTCATAGTGATGGTGTAGAACCCGCTTTAAAGTGGGGGTATACAACATTGACATCTTTTGAAAAATTTCATGGCATTATATTTTCTTTCTTCTTGTGATGTGTCCTCTTCTTGGTGGTGTCATTGGGTTTGATGTTGTACAAGAGTGTACAATTCGTTGTCATGGCATGATGCAAACAAAGCATACCATGGGCGATCTAACACCTTGATTTTTCGTCTCTTGGAGACATCAAGCACAATGCTCCCTAAGAGGAAGATCATTACAGGAACAAAGAAAAATTCCCTTTAAGAAATTTTTTTACATGACATTCAAAAGCATTTTCTTTGTGGTTCCTTATTAAAGTTAAAAGGAGGATAACTTTGGTATGGTTAATATGATGGGAAGTCGATACAATAGCATGAATTTCTCATTGTATGGTGGGAATTCAACACACGAGCATGCCTTTCTCACTAAACCACTTCTTTCGAACAACTCACCTAGTGGACAAACTGAGGTTCCACTACCCCAGAGTGCTCAACATTTGTTATGGAAAAACATCCATCGCCTCACATTACATTGAGTCAATTGTGCTTGATCCTTTTTTTTTTGTTTTTCTTCTGGCCTTTGATAGGGTATGATCATGTATCTATGTAATTTTTGCATACTTAAGTGTCTTGGATGTCTACTTTAGTGTGAGTTTGACATGGGGTCATCCTCTCACTAAATTGGGGGAAAATGTAGTAACGGAAAACATATCATTTTTCTTGTTTGCTTGAATAATTGATATTAAAACTAAATTAACAGTGTCTTGGAGTAGTGTTGTAATGTCTTGTAGAAATTCACACCATTCTAGCACCTTTATTTAACTAAATAATGCTTTAATTGGTCCTTTGCAAGGGTATTGTGAAGTGTTGTAACACAGTTTTACACTTTTCTAAGACTTATTTTCTTAATTGAGCCAAATGGGCCCCTTTTCAATAAAAATGTACATAATGGACATCTTGTTTAAGTGTTGTAAATTTTTTTAAAGAATTTCCATGCTTATCTAGGTGGTCTTAATTCATTATGGTTAATTGGAGTTATTAAACCCCTTTTTTATTCAAATTTAGGCCTTAATTTCGACACCTCTCGAGGATCCTTCCTAATAATCATAAATTAAATGTTAAATTATTTCATTGGTCAAAATTTGGTTCTGGTAAACTGAGCCAAGAACCATTTCCCTTAATGGCCAATGGGCCCTCTCTTAACAGGACCCCTCCTTTTCTAGTGATCTAGAATTGGTTTTTGACCTTCTTTCAGCTCCTCGAAGTTTGGTCCTAGAAACCTAGCCAAGACCCATTCACCTTTGGTGGTGAATGGTTCCTCTCTTAATGAGACCCTAATATTTGAATTTCATTCTAGCAGGAATTTAATTGTGTTTCTTCTTAGATTTGGTTTCGGCCTTAATTATTTGAATTTTGGGGTTAATCTCCTAATTTAGTATAAATAAGGGATTAATTCACATTCTTTATCCTAACACTTTCAAGCACTCAAGCTCTATAGAAAATTGGAGATCACAAGAGAATTTCAAGAGAATTCATAAGGCATTTCAAGGTAGATTTCAAGTGTTTATTGCACCAATTCAAGATCTTATCATCATGTCAAGGGTTTAATGCATTCATGTGTATTGAGCTAAGAGGCAAATTTTGTATCGAGGATCTATCTACCAGCTTCATCTTACATCCAAGATCTACATTCTTCATGGCCACTACATGTTAGTATGGAGATTTGATTTACAAGAAAAAATCCAAGGTGACATCATTTACATTATTGTACTTTCATGCTTCATTTCATCATTTGGTTTAATTACCTACAAGGGGTTTGATTGAGGAAAGCCCCCATTCACTAAAAAAAAAAAAGTTTTTTGCCTTTGAGTATGTTAAATTGCAAATTTTATAGGTTGGAGCAAGATTTGGAGCAAAGTTGTCAAAGTTGCCAAAGTTGTCATCTACATTGCAAGATCACAAAAAGAGCTCTATAGAATTAACTACAAGCTTCCATAACTTGATAACCGAGATTTCAAGAGTGCAGACATCAAGGTACAAGATCCTAAAATCAAATTTTTAAAACCCCAAAAGGACCCATTCACTATTGAAGGCGAGTGAGTCCTCCATAGCTCAAAAACTACAACTGTTTAGCCAGGTACACATCTTTTTATGCTCTAAAATCCTTCCTCATAGTTGGTATAAAAATTAGGCTGCATTTTCAGTTTTTTTTAGCATCATATTTTATATAATTTGAAGTGATTTGGTGTTTGTAAAATAAGTGATCTATCTCTTTTTCCCCAACACTAGAGTGTATCCTATTTTCACCCTCATAAAAAATTAAAACACAAAATATGTTCTTTATGTTAAATTTCTTAGGAAAAATCTTCTTAGTGTGAGTTAGATGTGCAACAAAGGATACAATCTCATATTCAATGAAAGAGAATGTGGAATCAAAAAAGGAAAATGTTAAAAACTGGTGGTAGAAGGATCAAGGACTAATGGTGACATATATAATGTAAAGGACATCAATTTGGAAGAGGCTATCTTTTGGGACAAATGAGTGAATGTTGGATTTGGAATAGAAGAATGCACACACCAATTTTATTTTATTTGATAATTTTGGCTATGGTATTGCATTGGGCGCCTCTACAATAACCTTTCTTGGTTTTCACTATCTCGGAGGCATTTTCTTGTGGTGGTGAATTTTCATTAGGGGATTTTTTTTTCGAATGCAAGTAGTTCAAAGTTACAAAGTGGTGCAAATTTTATTCTACAATTTTTTTAACAAAATGAATTGTTTTGATGCATCTGGGTGGGTATGTTTATGCTAGGCACGGTCCCCTTTTGCACCCAAACACGCTGAATCACTTTGAGCTACATTCAATAGACAAATCATCCAACTATTGATGCACGCATATTGAGGTATATTACTATAGGAGCATCCGGGTTTACGCATGATCCACATAACCAAAAAAATAGTTTGTTTGATTTTTTTCTATTTTGGTTTGTTTTTAGTTTTTGGTGGCATTTTTTATGTTATTGCAATTGATTCAAACCTTGAAGCATCTTTTTTATTGATTCCTTTAAATTTTTATTTGAAAGAAATCCATATAAATATTTAAAGTTTGATTCCACTCTCCATGTGTGAAGACAAATTTTAAGCATAATTAAAAATGGAGAGGAATATTAAAAGTCATGAGGATAAAATGAAATGCTAGAAGAGAGAAGTTGAAAATAAAATCTGATTGCAACTCAAAGGTAGCACCAAATGGAATTCACATGATATAAAAGACATTGAAAAAGAAAAGGATGAGGTGCGGTAGAGGTAAGAAAGACACAACTTTGTGTAGTTAGGAGAGCGTTTAAGCTTGTGCAAAGGAGATGAGAAAGAAGATTATCTTATGTGGACGAAATGGGGGGATCATTTTGATGCATTTAAAAGAAATAAAAGGCAAACTGGAGCTTGTGAAGGAAGCCAACATGGAAAGAAGAAGCAACCAAAAGACCATGTAGTATAAGGGAAGGCGTAGAATGTAAACGCTTGAGAAAGTTTAGATTTTCCTGTTTGTAAAAAACAAAAACCAAAGAGGGACAATGTCGAATATGATGTAGGCGACTTGAGAAGTGAATAAAGTATTTAACTTTGATGAAATCAATTTAAAATAAGAGGGATGGTGGTGAAGAGAATTAGCAAGTGGAACCTGCACCATAGAGAAGGGAAAAAATTTGCATTGAAAAAAGGAAGATATAATCCAAGAGAAATAGAGAAGCAGTAGAGTGACACCACTACAAGTTGGGCTTAGTAGACTTAATTTAAAAATAAATGCAGATATAGACGTTTGGAGTAAATATAAATCTTGAGCAACAAAAAGAGAGGATGGGATGTTGCATGCTATAACAAGTAGAGGAGGAGTGGATTTTTGTGTAGAAAAAAAAAGATGCAAGGAATAAAGCTCGAGTCATTGGTAGGAAGAATGTTGAGGCATAAGGGAGAATAATAAAGGAGGTTTTCTTGGATAGGAGGAATTTAGTTTACTAAGGTTGAAATAAGCACAAGAGCAGAAAAGAGGGATTGACAACATATAGGAAGGTGAAGTGTTGGAAGGCAAGAAAGCTTCCTAAAATTGTAAATGTCGATTTTTCAAGAGATTTTAACAAAGATGATTTTTTAAAAATTATAGTTTATTGTGGAGTGCAATTTTAGTTAGTTCAAATCAACAAAAGTTATTGTCAATTTGTGAGTTAATTGATTTCTGAGTCTTTTATAATCTAAACCTCTAAATTTGGATGAGTTGTGTTTTATTCTTCATCATATGGGTATGTGTAGGATCATCATGGAAAAAATAGGCCCTTAAGTGGCAATATAATTCAAAAAATCAGAGTTAGGTAACTTGACGTAAAAATTTGAATAAGTTATCTATATTATTTAAAAAATATGTAAGGATATAAGCTATAGCAAATTCAATGTAGTTTCTAAACTACTAGGTATTTTTTTTTTTTAAATCTATTTGGTGAAAATTTGAAATTTCAATGCAGTAGTACTTAAATTTCAGTGAAAAAATAAGAAGTAGGTGTCTGTCTAACCATCCTAACTACAATAAAATGATAATATTTTATATATAAGTAGGGGACTCATGTCCTGATGTGATGCATACTTTTTTGTAATTTTTTTCAAGTAAATAATTAATTATGATTGTTTTATTAAAAAAAATTAAAAATATAAAAACTCGTATGTCTAATCACCTTAACTTGGTCAAAACTTCATTATATTCATTTTTGTTTTAATCCTATAATATTTGAAACATAGAATGTGACACATTTTTTGGATTCAAAAAATGTGATACCGTTTGAAAGTTATAGATGTTTTTTCAATTAGCCTATGAATCAGGACTCTAGTCATAATTCAAATAGAAAATGGATAATAATTATTTATTAAATTCAAAGTAAAGAATAATTTATATTGGTGGAAAACTAAGAATCTCCTTTAAAAATCCTTTTTGTTTCATCAATTTTGGGTAAAAAAAAGGTCTTCAGCCACATGGGTCATCATATCACTTAGATATCACCACTTTTTGGCCCATCATGATCCATATATATATATATATATATATAATCCCATGAGGTTTGAAACATCCCCTTGTTTTATAGTGATTGGTAAGCTTTAGAATCAAAACCATTAGTTGTTGGATGCCAGCCTCAACCATGAATTAAAAGGAATACATTTTTCTATGATATTCTTTTATGGGAAGGAGCTCTTATAGTTCATTTGAAACCTTTTGGTGTTATAGTCATTGCCACTAGACAACAATAGAAATCAAGAAGCATGGATCATACACGCAAATAAATGAAGTATACACATGAACACATGAATTATACATTGGAAGCATGAAGCATACACATGAATACATGTAATATACGTGAAGTATACACATGAATAAGTGAAGCATACATGTGAGTAAGTGAGGCATAAGTAATTGAAGCATTGCAAAGGATAGAAACCACCAAGAATAAAGCTTATTTATAAAATACACATTAGATGGAGCTTACTAAGCAATTGACAATAATTAATTAAGCATTATATGTAAAAAAAATCCATGCCTACAACATTCAAGCATACAATTAATACAATATACATGATAACATCATTCAAGAATGGCAGTAGCAAAATAAGATTTTCTTTAATAAAAATTTTGTATGGCTATACAATGATATATTTTGATAGAAGTATATACAATATATCCAAAAAATTCATACAAGCTTAGTACAAAAGAGCCATACGGACATAAAATGTCACGTATATATTGATAGTACAAAATATATGCTCCAAAATGGCACATATATATCGATAGTATAAAATATATGTTCCAAAATGCCACATAGGCATACAAAAAATGAACCTAATACATAGTCATTTCCCTCTAGGAGAAGGAAAAAAATCATGTGCTTCCTTCGAAATTTGGCTAGATGGAGTGCCTATTGGTTCTTTTGTCTTTCGATCATGCTCACTAGTCCTCCTCTCTTCACTCTAGACCTTCAACTGATACAACAAAAATTAAAGATGTTAATACATAGAAATTGAAGTGTGGAATGACATATAACAAAATATAATCACTTATTGCATACATATAGTCATCATGCACATTTACAGTATTACCACATCCACAATCTGGAGTGTCAACCACCTGTAGCAAACATTAAGATGGAAATTTTACTACATAAAAGTATTGTGATATTTTTCTATAATAGACCATAAAAGAGAAAATATAATATAAAATCGACTAATCTATTGCATACCTCTGTCAATGGATCAGAACTAGCTATTATCATAGGAACTCAATGGTACATCATTCCACCAACATCACCAGGGTTGTTTGATGTCAACAACTGCAAATGAAACAACATATCTAACGGTAATATAAAGAAGCTCAGGTAGTCCCTTTATAACTGTCATAAATGAAAGAGTAAATGGTTGGCCTCAATTGAGACTACAATATGGTGCTTATATATAAAAAAATTATGAAAGTAATAAGTCCACTAGGATAGTCCAAACTCTTTGATATGCCAAATTTTAGTGCTCATTGAGATTCGTATTGCATACGTCGATGAACTAATGTTAATGAGGGCATGTTGTCAACATAGTGATCATGCCACAATGAAGTTCACATGAATGAAGTGAAGATTACTATGTGATATAAAATGGTTAAAAAGTGTGTGATGGAAGGAATGGAAGAATGAGATGGACATTGAATGGTAAATATAATTAGGATCTCACAAGACCAACCAATGTTTGTGTTTCTCATCAATTTTTTAGATTTATATACCCAAAATTATGAAAACTAGCTAGCATTATTTTACAACACCATTAATAAATAAAGGATACTTGAGTGAAATTTGTTTGAGGACATGAATTGTGAGGTGTGGAGGTCGAAGGTCCACCAGGAATCTATTTGACATCTAAACATGTTATGATAAAAATATTCAAATATAACATTCAACTATTCAAATGCATTAATATTATATTTAATACTAGTTGCGTACCCATGGACTCAACGTCGAGAATGAATAAGGGTCTCCAGGAATGGAGCACATGTCATGAAAACTATAACCCTAAAATTTCATTATATCGATATTTTACTAATTTGGTTATTCTTAAATTTCAAAATATAATGTAATAAACAAATTAAATGAACTTGCTAAATTTCTCCTTAGTGTGAATGTTGAATGTATTATTCAACAAATCATATGTGAAATACATTGCCTCTACAACTAATGTAGGTTGTATATCTACATCTTGAGCACTCTAATAATCATACGTGCAAATAATGCCACAATGCCACAATGGTGGGGTGGAGCTCGTGGCCTACACGTCTCCTCAAATTTTGGCTCTACTAGAGGTCTCAGACACTATAAATGGTTTGGGTGAGTGAGCTAATTGAGTCCAACGTGTCCATAACTACATTGTCCTTAACAATGGAAGGAATGAAAACATGCTCTACCATGGGTTTGGCTAAGGGTCTTAGTGCCAACTGTTGATTATGTCGTGCAACAAGTCTATCATGTGTGGAGCCTCCACCTCTATCGTGAAAGTCTAAGATGTCAAAATAATTTGGCATCTTATTGAGTTCAAATTAACAATAGAGTTTCCTCAAAATGTATTGTGGTACCTCATGGTTATTGCAGTGAGTTTGGTCAAATACCATCCACGAACACTCCAAAACTTTATTTTTAATTAACTCATGGTGGCACCAATGGATGGGGAACCTCTTGCATGCAAGAGACAAAGGTGCATTGGTTCTCGGGTCTGGAAATAGGGCACACAAGTCAGCTTTGCTAATTTTTTGTTTTTTCACATCTACATATGGCAAACCACTAGCATAAAATTGTCTCATCTCATGCTTCTTATTTGACCAAAAATTTATTTTCTAGCTCATTTCTCCTACATGAGATACAATTGACTTCAATGATTTGATAATCCCTCTCCTATAAGGGTGGGTTTCAACATGCTCGATTTATCTTCCAATTAATTTTTCAATGTCTCTTTTATTATTTTCAATTTGATTTAGGATATTTGCTTGTGTTCCTTGAGAATTCCTATGAATTGATGGAGGGGTTTCAGGTTTTTCTTGTATAGGAGGCTCTTCATGAGGGAGTGATAGTGAATTCTCAATTTTTGGAGGTGGAGATTCATTCCCTGAGAGTTAAAAATAAATTTTATTAAAAAAACCTATTTCAATATATATTCTAAATCAAATTTGAAATAAAAATAATTAAAATACATACCTATTCACAATATTCGACCTCTTTGATGTATTGGTGACATCCTCATGAAGAATTACAAGCTAAGAGTGCAAAAAATGGAAGAGATTTGGCGAGCTCAAGTTGTAGAGAAGAAAACTCCAAGCCAAGTTACAGGTTCAACAAAAAATTGATGTTGAAATGCATTTTTCTCCAACTTGACATCAAAATTGTGTAACGGATTGGTGCACTCACCCATATATGTTTATGTATATGTATGTATATGTATGTATATGTATGTATATATGTATATGTATGTACATATATGTATATACATGTATATATGTCTATATCTACATATATAAATATATATGTATATACATATATATATATACATTATACATATATATAAATATGAGAACGTATATATACATATATATAAACATGTATAAATATATATACATTCTATAATGTCAAAAAATTGCACCCGTGGTAATTTTACATTTGTGCATTTGTCTCTCGCGTTTATGGCACCTAGCCACATTTATGGCAAGAAACTTATGATTCAATAATTTCATGATTTCAACTCCAGAAGAGGAAATGATGAAGCATTAGTAATTTTCCACCTCATTTCTTCCTAAGTTCTGAGTTGGATTCCTGCATGAAAAATAGTTAGCATCCTTGAGCTTTACGAGTTCAAATGAGGAGTCTCGGGAATATTTACCTATGACACATGTCATCATGGTATAATTTTGAGTGTAATGGATTTTCTTGCCCATGCAACTTCACAAAACCCTCTTTTTCACTCTCATTTGAATTCATTCTTACTCTCTCACTCCAGTTTTCTCCTATCTTCTACATCATGTCTCTACAATTAAGCTCTGTCGGATTTATGTCTCATCAACAACCAAGGATCTCTTGCAAGTGCTCAACATCACGTCTATCAAGCCAAGAGGGAGTCATGGACTGTTGGTATATCTCTCTTTCTTTCTTGTTTATTTCCTAGCATATTTTATTATGTTTATTTATCTCATGATATGGGTTCTCCTCCATAGTGGGGTTTTCTTTTATCACTTAGCTATCTATTTCGTGATATGGGTTCTCCTCCATCTTAAGGTTTTCTTTTATCACTCGTTGTGTCTACTTTACTTTTGTCTTTTCTATTCTCTATCTATTTGGATATCCATAGAGGTGGAACACTGAAATGGGGGTTTGACTAAGGAAAGCCTCAAAATAGCCCGGACATTTTTCCCCGTTCACTTTGTGTGTTGGTTGCTCATGTGGAGCTTCATAATACTAGACTTTCTATGAGTTAAAAATTTCCCTTCTATGCCATTTACTTTCATTCTCATTTTCTATTAATTTATTAGAATAGAAAAAATTAAAATTCTAAATAGTTAGTAGATTCCTTGAGTTTTGTTCAAGGATTTAGTTATCCATCCATACAAGTGTATAGGAGCGAATTTGCACCCCTTAGGAAAATTCTCCTTTTACCCCTCTTCACTTTAGAAAACTAAATTCGAAGGCTTAATTCCACATAAAATCAATGTCCTCATTCCACTTGGCACTTGTTTTGAGATTTGATGGAGGAATAACTATTAGGGATGCTCGCGCGGTGCACTTATGTCCTTGGAAAATTCCTATAGTTGGAGCTTGCAGAGGCATTACACTTCCCACTAGAAGTCATTTTGTAATGCCATCTTTGGCTGACCGACCTGAATATGATTCTTTTCTTCATCTCTCCTTCAAATTCATTGACTTTCCTTCAATTTTCATCTCTTAGACAATCTCATCTATAGATTCAAGCATTCACTTCAAGCATTCAAGCATCAATCTTTCACTCCCTAGCAGAAATTTCATCACTCCATCAACTCAGTAGAGCAAGTGTAGATCCACACCATTACAACATAGGCTTGAGTTTCTGTCGTTCTCTCCCCCATTAGCCTTGAGTGATCTTGGTGGAGGTGGTAAGCTTTCTACTTTTCGCCTCTATTATTTGGTTGAGTAAGCACATTACTGTTTTGTAGTGCTTTAGTGTTCCTTTCTTGCATTTCCTTCTTTATCATACTATTTCTCTATCATTGAAAACTTGGTTTTCCATGGAGGTGGAAACACCAAATGAGGGTCTAATTGAGGCAAACCCCTATATAGCCCCCAAACAATTTTCTTCTTTGTTATGTGTAGGTGGATGTGCTTCGAGGAGCTAGCTAGCAAACAAGCTTTTGTGTGAGATCATTTTTGTCACCCTTGTATTGATCTACTTGTTTTATCATATTTGTTTATATGTTTTTTATTTCATAGTATTATTTTGTTCACTTAGAAATAATTAACTAGGTCATTAGTTTGTTTTCTAGCGGTTAGACCTTGTCTTTCTGGTCCTTTGGTCATTCAAACACCAACACACCTGAGAGACACTACCACATCATGTTGTCATCCTAGAACCATGCTTCTTTCCTCTGATAGAGAGCTATCTGAGACATAGAGTTGACCCTAAAAACCGACTTCCTAGTCTCCTTTGAAATCTTGGGTTTGCAAAGCTATCGAAGGACCTTATAGTCCTCATCATTCTCATCTCGCCTTTCCTAACACTCCATTAAACTGAGGTAAGTTAGGGTAGCCTACTACTCTCGGCCCTCCGTGACCTAGGGCCTTGATGTGGTTGGTCCCCCTCTCTTACATTTTTGGTGAACCAAATGTGAACCAATGTCTACCCATTTGTCAGTGTTTGAGATTTTCCCCTTGTAACCTTTGATCATTGTACCCCTACATGTTGTGAAGGTTTATGAGAATCACAACCTAGTCCATGACCTTTGGATATATTGTTAGGATAATTTTATGACACCTTCCAATGGAGAAGATGAAGGCCACTTCTAACTTCTCTATAGGTCTCTTTTCTAGTTTTGTGGCTGGCTTGACCACACAGGAGCAGGTATCATGAGGCAATTCAAGATTCTTCGATGAAACTAACTGTGTCCCTACTCCTCCTGTGTCACCTACATCATCTTCCATAAATGAGCATGAAGTTGTCCACATTCCTTCTGAATATGTCACTAGTTTGAGCAAAGGGTTGGGTGCTTTGGAGAACCACTTGGAGAAAAAATCAAAGTTAGCTAGGGCTACTAAAGTTATTAGCAAAATAAAGTATATGGTAGGAAAAGACCAAAAAGGCATAGAACTCCTAGCTAGTCTCATTGGATTGGCCGAAGTGTGCACCCCTTCAAACCATAGAAGAATAATACGAGGTGACCCCTTCAAAGAATGTGAGACACAATTATGAGTTTTGATGCCTCCCACATCTATGTACATGATCGGAACAGTCCCTTCGATCAATATCCCTACTGCTTCTGAAAGTTTTAAAATTGCCAGAGTAAACAAAAACCCTTTAGGTTTCCACCTCCCCCCTTTTGTCACCCTCGGTGATGGAGGATTTGGCAAGATGATTGGTGGAGGCTTTGGTGGTGGTAGCTTCAGTGGCGGATGTGGCACTAGAGGAAGTGGTTCTGGTGGAGGTCATGGTAGTGTATTTGGAAGTGGCGATGGCTCCGGTGGTAGTCACAACGATGGTTCTAGCGATGTCTCTAGTGGGGGTTCCATTGGTCCTATATCTTCTAACGACCCAATTTTGAATACCGTTCTTCAGAATATGGGGAAGATGCAAAACCAGTTGGTGAACCTTTCCCAAGATTCTACCCAGCCTATCTTCTAGGCCTTCTTTCGACATAGCCCATTGTTGGTAGCGATTCCAAACATTCCTTTCCCGCAAGGGATGGAGATTCTTAAATTCAAGAAATATGATGGAAAAGGGGACCCGCAAATGCATGTGTCTACCTTCAACACCTTATGCACAAACTTCTTCCATCACGATGTGTTGATGGAAAAAATATTCCCCTGATCTCTCAAGGACATGACGCTCGAGTGGTACTGTTCCTTTCCTGAAAATTCCATCTTTACATTCAAATAGCTTGTGAACTAGTTACTATGGCAGTTCCAAGCCAACATCAGATCTAAGATGACCTTTTTTGACCTTGTCCAATGCAAACAAGTGGATAATGAGAAGATTATTAATTTTATAGTGCAATATCAGGCACTCTTTTCACAAATCTGGTACCTATTACCAAACTCTGATGTGTAGAAGGTGCTCATATGGAACATACAAAGTCCTTACCAAGAGAATTTTTCCCTCATGAAATACCCTTATTTCGCCTATTTGTGTGCAACCCTATGGGAGTAGCAGTAGATAGTGGTTCAGTTCAGGGGACCTTCCTCACACTCCTATCCTTAAGGGAATTCCATCATATCAATCTATGGAAAGGGAAAATCCATTGTGAATGTAGTAACCGCTATGGATAACAACAACCTCAAATGCGACCAAAAATTCATAAAGTTATCAGAATCTTCTTCCTCCATCTTACAAAACTTGTTGAAGGACAAGATCATTAGCTTGCTAAGCCCCAAGCCTATTAGGGAGCCTTACCCTAGTTGGTATGAAGCAAATTCCTATTGTTAGTACCATTGAGTTAATAGACATGATACCAAATGTTGCATGCACCTACATCCTGAGATACAAGATTGCATCAATGACAATACTATTTGTCTTGATGGAAGTAAATAAAATATGAAAAAATCAGTGGAAAAAGATAATACTGAATTGTAGATATAAATGAACCCGTTTCCATCAGATTCTGCTAACATGATTATTGATCCCATTAATTTTTTTCCTTAGCTTGAAGCATACGTTAACATGGTTATTGTGATTCCTTCTCCTCATCTTGTGACCAATTTGTTAGATATAACATTCACTTCAAAAAATGTACTAGCAAACAACAAACCTTCTCTACTATATATTCTCACCTGCCTCAATGGAAACATTGTGACTAGTGTCTTAGTTGACCCCGTGAGTAGAGTGAATGTCATCATGGAGGAGACTATTTTTTGAATTCCTTGCAAAAGGAATAATATGAAAAAATGAAGTCCATCATCTGTACACATGATGGCCTTGCTCTTAAACCCTACGGATCAATAATTTTTTCCATTGTAGTTGGACCTAGGAACGTAGACATAGTTTTCAATGTTATTCTTGATTTGGACCTATTCAAGGTAAAGTTAGGTATACCATGGCTAGCTTCCATGAATGGGATCACCTTTGTAGTCACAAAGTTTGAAATTTTTCCCTTGAAGGTGTCATGAACATAGTGCATGACACTGGATACTAGTCCATGGTATCTCATGGGGGTATTCATTGGATCACTTTTGGCCCACTCTACTCGGTACGCTTCCTTCGAGAACTGACCTACTCTACAAAAACTACTCAAATTATAAAACTAGGGGCAAGGGACAGCTGAAACTAACCCTTCTCATAGTAGAATAGCTAGCTATCTCCTCTTACTAAAAGGGAAAGGAGAAACCCTCTTCTTCTCAGGCTTCCTCATCTACTCCTCCTTCTTGGGAAGAATATTGGATAAGTAAGCATGGTCTTTACCCATTGAGTCTGATGGTGCATGCTTGGAGTTGACCCAAGATCAAGATATCGGATTTTCCTACCAAGCCTTCTGGACCTTGGTACTACTTGTATGGTAGGAAGAAAGACCCCCATGGGGAATCCTCTACGTCCTGAACTTTGTGGCCTCCTACCACCCCTACTTCAAAATAAATGAATGGGAAGAGGCCCATCATCGAGGCACTAGAGTTGAATCCCCCGCAGTTTTCAAACCTGTGCCTCCTTCTCTCGTGCAAGAGTCTATCCCTCTGCTAGAAACAGTTGTGGAGGACACATCATGGTTGAGCAGGAGCCTTTTGTTCCTTCGCAACCTATAGCCTCCAATTCAAAGAACTTCACATAAATTGCCTTATGCGTGACCACAAACATCAAAAAAAGGCTCTCTTGTCTAAGAAGTCCACCTCACAAAGGAAGGAAGAGGAGATGACTACCCCTATTTCAAGGCCTTTTGTTGCATCCTCCTCTCTCCTCCTCTCTATTCCCATTCAAACCAGCTCTATACCACTTTCGACTCCTATTGTGAGTGCAAATGCATCTAACCTTAAAAAGGTGGAGGTGTTAATCACTCCTTTAGTGGAGCCACCCTTGTTGACATTAGTTTCAAATGTCCTAACTTTCCCAAAGCCCATAGATATGATTAACAACTTAGTTGTATCTACTGCAGTTCTTTCCTCCTCCACTTCCTTTGTCCTCCTTACCTTGTTTATGGAGATTTTTCCTCCTCGAGTGAAGAAGTAGGTAAAGAGTGGTCCCTCCAGCAATAGAGGAAGTAAGAGGAGCCGACCATCTCCAAAAGGTGGCCCCATGCTGACTTGCTTTGTTGTAGTGATGGAACCAATCCTGACTTATACTGTGTTTTTCACCACTCTTGTCTCTTAGTGAATTTAGCGATGAACCTCAGATGTGATCTCCTACATCCTTTGAGGTGAAACATAGCACTCCCATTAAGTGCATGTTTAACTCAGTGGATGAAGTTTTGACCTTTTCAGTGATCTTTATGAAGTCATTGACATTAGACCCACAATATTTGAGTGATAGAGACCTTTGAGGTCCTCCTTCCTTAGCCATTATTGCAAGAGGGTCAAAATCTCCTCCCCTTAAAATTCCACCACTATAGGCTTATCCTCCTTCCCCCTACAATGATCTAGAGTGAAAATCTGATCACCTCTTGGTTGACCAATGTTAGGGGGAGACCTCTTCTTTATCTTTAGATTAGAGGTGTATGTGTGTTGTGATGTGTTTCCTTATGATCATGCTATGTGTGTCTAGATGACCCTCGTTACCCCTATTGGTGCTTGGATATAGGCATGATTTTTGTGTTCTAAAACTTCTTATAGTTTTATCATCATTCTTCCATGTTTGTGATTGAATTTTGGAAAATTGGGGATGATGCAAAGAGTTGGGGGACATTTAGGTTCCCCTTTCAAGTTGAACCAATTATTTTTATTTTTACTTTGTCTTCTCATGCATTCTTCACATGGCCTAGTATAGTAGGGGGTTGATGAAAGTTCATTTATATACTATTATTATACTTGTATATATTTATGAGAAGTTTTAGCCTCAAAATATTAGGCTACCCATGTGCTCTTTCCTTTTTGCTTTTCCTTTATCTTTCTCTCTTCTCTCCTTGAGTTGTCCCTCTCATGTGTGACAACACTACTTTGACATCACTCTGATCTTTAGAAAATGCATTTATTGCCAACAAATATTTTTTAAAGATTCTTCACACACTTCTTTGTAAGAATCATATTCTCAACTTGAAATCCTAATGGAACATGTTTCCTTCATCAAGGGCTTGTAAAGAAAGGACTTGGAAATATTCCTCCGAAGTAGGAACAACTTTTATCTTCCCCTCACTTGGGGGCGTATCCTTCCTTTCGAATTCCTTGATCAAGTGGACATATTTTAAAGGGATTCCTTGATGATGAATCGATTCAAGAAAGAAGGCACCAACTTTTGAACCACACATCCCTTGAGTAGATCCTATTTTCTCACCATGGGTTCCTAGAGGACCCCTTCAAAAGTCTTCTCTATGGTGCCTAGCTCAGGGGTAGCTTGACTAGACCTACTTCACATCTTGACGTCTATCTTGGGGGCATACCGACTAGACCCATTTCTTATCTTTGTGTATAGCTCGGGGGAAGCCTAACTAGACCTACCTTACATCCTTATGTCTAGCTCAGGGGCATCCTAACTAAACCTGCTTCACATCTTCGTGTCTAGCTTAGGAGCAACCCAACTAGACCTCACTTTCAAAAAGTGTGTCCCTTGAGTGGACCCCACTTCCTTTTGAAGGGTTCCCCGAAGGACCCCTTTGAAATTCTTCCAACCTATCGATGGTCTATGTGACTACTCACTTACTGGCCTCTGTGGTCGCTTCCTAACATGTGATATCTACAGGTAAACATGTCACTACTTTTTGACTCTGTGGAGTCAGCTTTTCTTAGTCTCCCTCATATGAGAGTTCTTGGGGGATACCTTCCTTGCAAGTCTATAAGGTGCTTTTCTCAGTCTCTCTCATGTGAGAGTTCTTGGGCGATACATTCCTTGTAAGTCTATAATACACCTTTCCCAGTTTCCTTCATGTGAGAGTTCTTGGAGGATACCTTATATGTAGGTCTGTGGGCCTATAAGGCAATTTATTTCATCAACTTTGTGGTTCTGCGGAGCTATGAAGTCCTTTTCCTGTCCTACACTCTCGGTTTTGCCAAATCCTGATCTACTTTCTCGATGGTATAGGTATAAATTTCTAACCCTACTGCTTCTTCAATCTACTTTACCAAAGTACTCATAAGGATTTTTCTCACTAAAGTGGGGTAAAAATGTATAGGATCGAATTTTTACCCCTTAGGAAAATTCCCCTTTAACCCCTCTTCACTCTAGAAAACAAAATTTGGAGGCTTAATTACACATAAGCCCACTATCCTCAATCCACTTGGCACTTGTTTTGAGTGTCAGTGGAGGAATAACTGTTGGGGATGACCATGTGGCACGTAGACATCTACGCAACGCACTTACGTCCCTGACAGATTCCTGTGGTTGGAGCCTATAGAGGCATTACACTTCCCATTGGAAGTCATTTTATAATGCACTCTTCAACTGACTGACCTAAATATGGTCGTTTTCTTCATCTCTCCTCCAAATTCATTCACTTTCCTTCCATTTTCATCTCTTAGAAAATCTCATCTACATATTCAAACATTCAAGTAGCATTCTTGCACTCCATAGCAGCAATTCCATCACTCCATCAACTTAGTAGAGCAAGTGTAAATCCACACCATTACAGTAGAGACTTGAGTTCCTCTCATTCTCTCCCCCATTAGCCTTGAGTACTCTTGGTGGAGGTGGTAATATTTCTACTCCTCTCCTCTATTATTTTGTTGAGTAAGCACATTACTTTTTTGTAGTGTTTTAGTGTCCTTTGCTTGCATTTCCTTCTTTATCGTACTATTTCTCTACCATTGCAAACTTGGTTTTCTATGGGGGTAGAAACACCAAAACAAGGGTCTGACTAAGGCAGACCCCTATACAACCCCCCAACAATTTTCCTCTTTATTGTGTGTAGGTGGATGTGCTTCGAGTCCCTGAGCTAGCTGGCGAACAAGATTTTGTGTGAGATCATTCTTGTCACCCTTGCATTGATCTACTTGTTTTATCATATTTGTTTATATGTTTTATATTTCATAGTATTATTTCATTCACTTAGAAATCATTAACTAGGTCATTAGTTTATTTTCTAGTGGTTAGATGTTGTCTTTCTAGTTCTCTGGTTGTACGAATGCCAACACACCTGAGAGATGCCAACACGTCACACTGTCATCCTAGAACCGCACTTATGTCCTCTTACAAAGATATATTTGAGACATAGAGTTGACCCTAAAAATTTACTCACCTAGTCTTCTTTGAAATCTCGAGTTTGCAGAGTGATTGAAGGACCTTGTAGTCCTGATGATTCTCATCTTGTCTTTCCTAACACTCCTTTAAACTAAGGTAAGTTAGGGCAGCCTGTTGCTCTCAGCCCTCTGTGACCTGGGTCCTTGACATGGTTGGTCCCCCTCTCTTACAACAAGATTTCAATGTGTCCCTAAGATGAAAATGCACTATGTTGTCATCCTACATCCATGCAAATATCATTTGGCTAAGAGTTTATCCTCTTGTCGTAGAAATATTTTCAATCTTCTCTTTTGATTACCAAATGCCTTTTTTTGTGGTCATATCAAAAATTCTATTTTAATACATTTATGAAATCTATTTCATCTTGAACCTCCACCACTTGAGTCTATTTCATTAAAGTGATCGAGGGAAATTTTCTCCCTTTAGACCCCGTTTTACTTGGGACTTGGGAGTAGTGAATCCCATCCTTTCACAAAATCACACACACACACACAACGCGCGCACACACACACACACACACACTTATATCAATATTATATTTATTTTCATGAGGGTATGTGCAGGATCATCATGGAAAAATAGGTCCTTAAGTGGCAATAAAATTCAAAAAAATCAGAGTTAGGCAACTTGACATAAAAATTTGAATAAGTTCTCTATATTATTTCAAAATATGTAAGAATAGAATCTCTAGCAAATTGAATGTAGTTTTTAAAATAAAAGGTTTATTTAAAAATAAGTAAATATATATTTGGTGAAAGGGTATGTGCAGGATCATCATGGAAAAAACAGGCCCTTAAGTGGCAATAAAAAGACAAAAAATCAAAGTTAGACAACTTGACATAAAAATTTGAATAAGTTATCTATATTATTTTAAAAAAATGTAAAAAATAGAATTTGTAGAAAATTGAATGTAGTTTCTAAACTACTAGAACTTTATTTTAAAAATATATATATTTGGTGAAAATTTGAAATTTCAATGCAATAGTATTTAAATTTCAGGGTAAAAATAAGAAGTAGGTGTCTGTCTGACCACCCTAACCAATAAATGATAATTTTTTTTATAAGATTTTATATATAAGTAGAGGACTCATGTCCCGATGTGATGCATATTTTTTTCTAATTTTTTTCCATGTAAATAATTAATTATGAATTTTTTATTACAACTTTAAAAAAATATAAAAGCTCGTATGTCTAACCACCTTAACTTGGTAAAAAACTCATGAAATTCATTTTTTTTTTAATTCCTATAGTATGGGAATCAGAGAATGTGACACATGTTTCAAATTAAAAAAATGTGATACCATTTGAAAGTTATACATGTTTTTCAATCAGCCTATCAATTAGGACTTTATGCATAATTCTAATAGAAAATGAATAATAATTATTTATTAAATTCAAAGTAAAGCATAATTTATATTGATGGAAAGCTGAGAATCTCCTCTAAAAACCCTTTTCGTTTCATCTATTTTGGGTAAAAAAAGTCATCAGCCATATGGACCATCATATGGCTTACATATTGCCACTTTCTGGCCCATCATGATCCCGCACATACCCGAAAATATGAAATTTCAATGGAGTAGTACTTAAATTTCAAGGAAAAATAAGAAGTAGGTGTTTGTCTGACCACCCTTACCACCAGAAAATGCTAATATATTTTTATTATATTTTAGATATAAGTAGAGGACTCATGTCCCGATGTGATGCATATTTTTTTGTATTTTGTTTCCAAGTAAATAATTAATTATGAATTTTTTATTACAAATTTTAAAAAATATAAAAACTCGTATGTCTAACCTCCTTAACTTGGTCAAAACTTCATGAAATTTGATTTTGTTTTTAATCCTATAGTATGTGAAGCATAGAATGTGACACATATTTTGGATTCAAAAAATGTGATACCGTTTGAAAGCTATAGAGTTTTTGCAATCAGCTTATCAATCAGGACTTTAGTCGTAATTCATATAGAAAATGAATAATAATTATTTATTAAATTTAAAATAAAGAATAATTTATATTCGTGGAAATCTAAGAATCTCTTTTAAAAACTATTTTTGTTTCGTCAATTTTTGGTAAAAAAAAATCGTCAGCCACATGGACCATCATATCACTTACATATTGCCACTTTTTGGCCCATCATGATCTTGCACATACCCATGAGTGAAATAAATATTTGTATTAAGCTTATGCGAACAATTAATACTAAACTCTTGTTTTAAAGAATACTCTCTCTACTATCTTATAGAAAATAAAATAAAAAATTTAAAAGATGTCATTCACTAGTCTATATATTTAGACTTTTGTTTCACTATTCTTTCACATATATTCAATATAGAAATTCTTAATATCTTTCCAAATATGAAACTTCATATTTATCTATTACTAGGAATAAAAGAGAGACATTATTTTAATAAACATTCTTGCAATATTTCTATTCTTCTGCATTTCCAAATTCTCAAAGAACAACTTCAAAATTATTTTTGAACTTTCTAGATATCCATGGCTTTCTCAACAATATGAATCATTCCTTGAACTTCCTCGTATCCTTCTTTAGTATACACTCAACTACAAATTACTACTACACTATTTTAACCATAATAATGAAGTTTTTCCTCACAGTTATATCATATATTCTACTCTGTAATATAGAAACTCTCCTCTCTCCAAAACCAATGACTACTATTCCATCCCCAAAGTAACATATAATAATCCTTTTGTTTCAAAACATGCGACCCCATTCTCATTAAAAACTCCCTCTAATAATAATAAAAATTCCCCTTAAAGGCACACAACTACAATTATTCCCTTGCCCCTTCCACTATACCATCAATGAAGAGCATTATAAACTCCTTTTATCCCAAGTATATAGCCATCGATGGTGGTAATAGGCATTCACATGAGGGTTTAAGGGAATCAATGTTAAACTTTATTCCTTTCCATTGATTTGCACTTAAGGGTAGTTAATCACCTTT
Source organism: Sequoiadendron giganteum (assembly GCA_007115665.2). Taxonomy (NCBI): domain Eukaryota; kingdom Viridiplantae; phylum Streptophyta; class Pinopsida; order Cupressales; family Cupressaceae; genus Sequoiadendron; species Sequoiadendron giganteum. The sequence continues at coordinate 245,524,366 of CM021101.1, read as the reverse complement.
TAATAGTCGTAGCCTCCCTTAATGCAGGCCATTGGAATTAATATTAGAAATATTATATATAGATATGTATGTATATATACATATATATGTATATTGGAATATTTATATTTATAATCTTATATATATTTATATTTATTTTAAAATTCAATTAAATAATAATCAAATAAACCTTTACCATAATAGGTGTGAACCCCTAAACCTGCAATTGCATAAAGAAGTCAAACATTGTTAGTGTTAGATTAAATATGCATGTAGCAATGAGGGATTCCCCATAAAATCCATCTATCTAAAACATAAATTAGGAAATGAAGAACACAATGAAATTATAACATGTAAATCCTAATTAAGCAAATAGCATTATGATCCCATGGGAGAATTGGTGCCAATGATATGTTCTAATTGGCCCTTTCCCAATTCCTATGATTGCAAATGTGGATTGATGAAGAAATGGTCAAATCTCCAAAGAGATTTGAGCATAACCTTGATGCAAGTGTGAAAATATGAAGAGTGTTTGGATGAAATGGGCAAAATCAGTTCTCACTTGAAGAGAGCAACTTTGCATATGAGTTGTGGATGAAGATTGAGGAGAAGAGTCTCCAATTTATAGATTCAAATCTTGGAAGAGATAGTGGAAATAAGCAATGTGGAACAAAAGATAGTCCAATGGCATTGTGCCACTTGTCCAAATGTGATTGGATGAGGAATGTGCAAGTTTTGGCCAATGTGCCAATAAATGCAATTAGGTGGCATTTCAAACTTGAGAAATGACATGTTGAAGAGGGAAAAGAAATGGAGTTAATGTCACTTGGCTCAAGGTCAAATACATGTAAGAGGCTTTTAATGCCTTATTGGAAGGACCAAGCCTACTTGGCCTTTTTGAATTCAAAAGAGGAATATTCTCTTTTTGATGCTTTGTGAGGGAAAATAGGAGAATTGATAAATCAAAGTAATTGATTTATTGTGCAAGTTGCATTCTCTAGAGAATTTTAGTGAGAAAGATTAACTTAATCAAGGATTTGATTAAATTAATGAAGAATTAGGTGATGTGACAATTTAGACTTAGATTTATGAATTGATTTAAGTCAGAAATTGAGAGCAAATAATTCATTAAATAAATGATTTGATTTATTTAATAAAGAATGAATGTGTTAGATTAAATCAAATAAGGTTTAATTTATTTAATTTAATAGGAGGACTTTAGAGATTTTAATTAAATAAAATGATTTATTTAATTAAATAGAGATGCAAGGTTGATTAAATTAAATTGATTAATTTAATCACTGAAAGAGGAAGACTTAATCCAATAGATAATGATTTATTAAATTAAGAGATAGAATGTGATGAAATGTTGAGAATATGCTTCTTAGAGGAAACATTGTTAGTAATCAAGATCAGGTGTGCCAAAATGAATTTGTAAATTTTTCATGTCTACAATAGGTAAATCATAAAGATGATTAGATACAATAATATCTACTTTCTTTTTTTTTAATGAATTTTCCAAATATCTATATTAATATAAATAAAGTTACAAAATTCACAAAAAAGGGTTGGGTGGTAGGAAAGCACACCCCGAAAGTGACATGGGCCCAGCCGAGCAAAATTAACTAAAGTCACATGGGCCTAGTCTAGAAAAAAAAAATAGAATGAAATTTATGTAGCTAAGGCAGTGCCAGTAGATCCTGGGGGATCTTGGTCATCCAAATTTCTACCCCATAGATCAGCGGGGTTAGGAGTGACGTCAGGAGGAGCACCCCAACCATCATCATTTTTATCTTCTTTTTCTTTATCCTCACGCTGAGGCGAGATTGCAAGAGCAAGCCGCGGAAAGCTTTTGCCAGAGGAGGGCCAACCAGAGCAAGAGTCAGGAGGAGCATCTGCAGGCCACCCAAAGCCACCACCACTATTCCTTGGTGGACCACTAGAGTGCTAGCCCTGACTAGGTCGTGACGGAGGTGAACGAGTCCATTGGGGAGGCTGAGAATCCCTCTGAGGAGGAGGCTGGGAGTGAGCCCGCATGGAATCACTCTGCTTCCAACCCCGAGAGGGTGACTAGCGACGGGAGGAGGAGGGTGAGTCAAGAATCTGAGCCACAGTATGAGGGGCATTGCCCCAGTGGTCCAGGAGAACCTACAGGTGAGCCACTTCCAGTGCAACCTCGTTGGCTTGCACTTGAATCTGTAACATAACATTAGAGCATATAACAGCTTTAGCATAAATAGAAACATTAATATCTATATGCAAATGAGCAAAAATACAAGCATTTATGTCTTTCTAGATACTAAAAAGGATTTCCACTTTGAAAGTGTGCCAAATCTGGGTGAACTTAGCCGAGGTTCCAGGTGGGTCCCCCAGAGGAACCATATGCCACCAAAAGAGTTCAGGGCTAAAAGGCTGAAAGAAATCATGAATCCAAGTCTAGAACTGTTGAGCTCTGGGACAAAACCAAAAAAGGTGCTTGAAGCTTTCAAGTTGCCCACAAAATGGGCAACGAGGGTCAGAGACCCCCAAATGAACTAGCCAAGAACCCATAGGCAAGCCTTGGAAAAGAATACACCAAGCAAAGTAGGCCAGCTTCGGATTAACACTTGCAGACCAAATGGCATCAAACCTCCTATGCCAAGTAAAGGCCAAGGAGTTAAGAAGCCACCTCTGGTTCAACAAGCTAAGCATAGGGAAATGGGGTGAAAGCCACCTGTAACCGAGCTGCGGCTTGTAGCTCCTAAGAGAAGTATTTGGAAACCATTTCCAGTCTTTCCACCAAGGTTTGCTCCCACAAATATCAACTTTGTGAAGAATCTCTATCGAAATGGCATTCACCAAACCGTCAAAAGTAGGATGGTCCTGGTTTTAAAGGCTATAATGAGCTTTAAAAACATCCCATTGCATAATAATCATGGTAGGCCGGTGGAAGAGCTAGTGCAGTGTCTGAATGCCCTTCTTATGAAATCGGAGAGCTTTGAGCCAAGGCGACTTGGCCAGGGGTTGACCATTTTGGGCAAGAAGTGGAGACCACCAGAGATTATGCTGGTTAATGGAGAGCCCATCACGAAACCCAGCACCAGCCCAATGGAGCCAGGGTTTGACATTTTCCCAAGAACATCAAATACTTTTAGCCACAAAGGAGCCAATAATTTGAACCGGCTCCGTCATCACTAGCAGGGTTCTGAAGCCGATGCCTTTCCAGGCGGGTCTATGAATGGGAAACCCAGACTGAATGCAATGTCTGAGGAGAACTTTCCAAGCTTCATCCCCAGCAAGCGCAGGGATGATCCATTTGACACAGAGGGCAGTTCCCTATCGTTGAGTGGAAAGCAAGCCGAGCCCTCCCGACTCCTTGGAAAGACACCGAAATTCCCAAGCGACCTGATGAAAACCCTTATTGTCTCAGAAGAAGCACAAAAAAAATCATAGAGAAACTTCTTGAGCCTATTGTAGGCTGCTTTAGAAGGAGCCCAACAGGAAGAATAGTAGACATGGGTGGTATCCAAAACTTTAGACCACACCTAGAATTTGCCTGCCAGCAAGAGAGGCTTGGTAATCCAATAGGTCAGCTTCTGCTCAACTCTGGAGAGCACGGCTTGCCAGAGCTCCCATGGGGGAAGCCTGAAAGGCGAACGGAATACCCAAGAAGCGAAAGATTTCCCCTTAACCAATCCACTTCCAGTTGTAGGGTTGAAGCCACGCAGTAGTGGGAAGCACAGACTGTCTATAGCACAACATTTTGTGCCATTGAATTGCAGAACCAGATGCAAGACAAAAAGTGTCAAGGCATTCAAGGGCAGTAGTGATCGAACCTTCATCCTCTAAGAGAGTGAGGAAGGAGTCATCCCCAAAATGCCCATTGACAAGCTGCTCTTGAGAATCTGGGAGTGTTATTCCTTTAACATGTTGTTGGGAGATAGCATTGGCCAAGAGATATCCAAAACCCTTAGTTGCCAGAACATACAACGCAAGGGCAAGAGGGCATCCCTGGCGAATAGAATGAAAGAGGCCAAAAGCAGAGGACTGGCGGCCATTAATGGAGATGCAAGCTGAGGCATCAAAAAAAAGCATGCGAATGGATTGAAGAAAATGGGCTCCAAAACCCAATGCCTGTAACATCAAAAGAATGAAAGGCTATTCAATGCAGTCATATGCTTTAGCAAAATTGATTTTGATAAACACGACTTTTTGGTTCGAATGTCGGGCCCACTCCATGCCTTCCCAAACAGCAATATTGTTGTCAAGAATGAACTTGGATTTGATGAATCTAGTCTGCTTAGGACGCACAATCTGAGGTAGGAGGTGGTGGATTTTTAGAGCCAAGGCTTTGGCAATAATTTTATAAGAAACATTAAGAAGTGTGATGGGCCACCTGTTACAAATATCCTTCGGATCTCCAGACTTAGATATGAATTTAATATTGCCTTTATTTATTAAATTGCCTAAAGAATTGTTGTGAAAGGCTTCAAAATAAACATGATGTAGGTCACTCCCAATACAGTCCCAAAGCACTTTATAGAATTCACAGGGGAAACCATCAATCCCAAGAGCCTTGTCATCAGCCATGGAGGAAACAGCTTCCTTGATATCATCAATTGTTAATAATTGATCACAAAAATTAATCTGGGCTGAAGAAAGTCTATGTGGCACAACAGCAAGGCAACTCTGAAGGGCTTGCTGGCGCACGGGTGTGGGGTCCTGAGCCATGAAAACTTTCTCATAGTGATGCACAAAAGCCTGGAGAATGTCAGGTAGCTCAGAGAGCACTTGATTACCATCTTTGATGGCTTTAATGCCTAGGGAGGAGTGCCTAGCATGAAGAGCCAAAAAAAATTCTTTAGAGGCAAAGTCCCCAATTTTGAGCCAATGGAGTGTGCCTTGATTTGAGCGCCCCTAGAAGAATAGCTATCAGCCACTTGCTTTTGGTGTCTTAAGTCCACCACCCGGACTTGATGTGATGGAGAAAAAGGACAAGCTACTAAGGCCTCTGTAGCAGCACACAAGTCAGCAGTAGTGGCCTCGTAAGAGCATCGATGGAATATAGCAAGTTGTTGCCCATAAATGCGCAAGAGGCGCGTAGTACGAATGATAGCATCATTCCACCAAGGAATCCAACCCGTATTGCCAGATGAACGACACTCTAAATTCCACACTCAAAGAATGTGGGACATGGTGGGCTTGTGACGGAGCAGAGACGTGTTCAAAAAGAATTACGTCTTACATGTGTGAGGTTTCCAAGTTTTCCACTCAATCCGAAATTGAATGGGGAAGTGATCTGAAAGGGTCACATCCACAAGCAGCTTAATAGGCAAGGTAGAGCTTTTGAAAGAAAAAAAAGATTGTGTCGAGATCATGGCAGGATCAAGGTGCTTAAAGACTCTGTCAGCACTAGCTCTGTAATTACACCAAGTGTGCCAGAGGGAATGAGAATGACGATAACCTAGATTGGGATCAAAAAGCCCCAATTTATTGCACATGTAAAACCATGCCTCCCTTTCGCCTGCAGCCCAACGAAAAGGTACAATGCCATTTTTATCATACGCCATTTCGATCATGTTGAAATCCCCACAGAGCAACTCCTTGGCAACTGGCAAAGAGTCTGCAAGCCATCGCCAAAGCAAGCAGTGCTCCACAACATCATTAGAGGCATAAATATTAATAATCCCAAAGGAATGGTTCTCAATATTGAGAAGAATCCAGATAGCCCGCTGGGAGGGATCCACCCCATGGTCAACCACATAAGGAAGCAACCACAGGGCCAAAAGAGTAATGGCTCCACCACAACCAGCCTCATGCAGGGTACAGAACATAGTGCTGGCTGGCCAAATAGAGCGACAAGCCGAAGCAAGCAAAAAACCTAAAATTTTAACTTCTTGGAGACAAAGCACTTCAATCTGTAGAAAATTCTTCAAAGTATTCCTAACAGAATACTTCCTTGAGAGGTCTGTGAGACCTTGAACATTCCATTAGAGAAAATTCATGGAAAGTCTTCCATGCTTACAGAATCCCGATCCTCTTCACACAGGGAAGAGAAGCTATTCTTTAAAAAATCTTACAGAACTGAACCCATTTGAATAGAGGGAGAATACCTCCACTTTTATGGCACATATTCACCTTCTTCCGATGGAGGAGACCGGCTACGAGAACGCCGTTGGGTCTCCATAGCGGCAGATAAGGCCGATTGAGCACATAAAACTGTAGCAGCCTGGGGCTCGGCCTACGGCCTGGGCTATAAAACAACAGAAGCCACTCCTATGGGAGTGGCCTTCCCCTTCTCTGAAGGGTTTGAAACTTGTTGGGTCAGTTCCGGGGCTTTGGGAGCTGACCCAGAACCATGTGACTTATTTTTCCGGTTGGCGACTGTGGTCCACTTTGTGTCCGCCTTAGCTGAAGGCTCTATCTAACGAGGCTTTTCAGAACCCCGTGGCTGACAAAGGGCAGTCCTTGATCTTATGATCAGCTGATTGGCACTGGTAGCATGTGTTGGGAAGGTTAAAATACGTGATTTTCTGGGAGTAGTGAATATCCCCGATTTGAAGGTCAACAGTCTCTTTCAAATCTTTGGATAAATCAACTTCCACACAAACCCTCTTCTAAGGACGGGCTTGAAAGAACTTATCAGGTTCAATGCAAACAACCTTCCCTAGAGAGGAAGCAATATGGTGCAAGAAGGGCACACATGGCAAGGGCAACCCGGGAAACTCAATCCAGACCGACACATGCATTTTGGTGTCCTTAGAGATAGCAAAATCTCGAGTCCAGGACTAGAAAACCAACAAGGAGGAACAGACATACCAGGGTCCATGACCCAGAATAGCTTGGACATGATTTACTTCTGCAAAGCGAAACAAGAAAAAACCCTTGGTCAGATTTTGGACCATATCAAGGTGGGCCCCATGAGGGACCCAGGCCTTGTTAACCCAGTCTTTTAGCACACTTTCAGGGGGAGTCCTCCCAACAAAATAACCCACAAGGGTGTGTTTTTCAAGCCATTGGCATGCAGAATCAAAATCAGGTAAAGGTAAAACTACATCAGCAAGAGCGTTAGAATTCTTACCTCGTGAAAGACTTTCGAAACAAATTTCTGAGGGCATTTGTTTGGTGGGGGATCCATTAAACTGCGTCGTCGAACCACTAACACCAACAAGAATTATCGGGTTAGAGCTGGTTGAAGGCATAATAAACCCTTAAAACTGTAGTAAATGCAGTCGTACTCAATGGAAGAACCAAGATCCTGTGCAGTAAGCACAGTATGACACAGGAGGGGCCATGAATGACCTCAGAAAACTCAAAACCCTAACAGAGCTCATGCACCGACCTTCAACCTTTTGATCAATTTCATCCTAATATCTACTTTTGACTACTACAAATGACTAAATCAAGGATCAAGTATGATTACAACCTAACCATATGATCAGACCAGAGAAATATTAACTCTTTGTTAACATAGGTTAGAACTTGAGAACTTACTTGCGCTTTGATGCAAAAACTATGTGAGTGTTTGATCAACTCAACAATTGCATTTATCCATTTACCAATATCTATACTCTTCTCTTTGGTGATACTCTCCCTCTCCATTTAGGAGGGTAAAATCCGCTCTTGCATTCAACTTAGAAGACTATCAAAATGGTTAGTTTGTTATTAGCCATGATATCATAATCATCACACTAATTTTTTTTCATTTCACTATAATTTCATCTAGATATCAATTGGCATAAAATCATCCATTCATTCAAAAAAAAAATTTAACGTAAAAGTTAAAAGTAATTGCAAATCAAAATCTAGGGTGTGATAGTATTAATTATCTTTACTTGTCGATACAGAACATAATTTGTTACATCCTCGAGTAGATGATAAATATGAGTATCCAATAGGTTTTGTGATTAATTTTGGCACTTGGATATGAAATATCTAATAAAAAATAATGGTTTACCTAAATATGAAGATTATGAAAGACATAAGAAAATTATATACAATACTCACATTTCGTTGTGGTAAAAAATATACAACTAAATTTATATATCAAGACTTATTACAAAAGAGCTATGAATAATTTATATGGAAGAACATGAGATAAATATATGTCTTACAAGAAAGAGAGGATGCAAAATGGTATGATGAAGTAAACTTTTCCAATAAATTATAGGTAATTTTTTTTGAACTTTTAATCTTTATTTTTATACTAATGTATATAGTTGTATATATTTAATTAATAGTTAATTAATTTAATATCATACCCTAAAAAAATATTAACTGATTACTTGTCTCGTTAAGCCATCCCCTAGCTATATTTCATAAATTCGGTAAGTATGATCAAGTTTAACAACTTTTGAAATTGGTTTATTAATTTTAGGATTAAGTCTAGAATAATCATTAGGGTATGTGCAGGATCATCATGGAAAAAACAAGCCCTTAAGTGGCAATAAAATTAGAAAATTAGAGTTAAGCAAATTGACATAAAATTTTGAATAAGTTATCTATATTATTTCAAAAATATGTAAGAATAGAATTTTTAGTAAATTGAATGTAGTTCTAAACTACTAGGTTCTTAAAAATAAAAATAAAGAATCTATTTGGTGAAAATTTGAAATTTCAATGCAGTAGTACTTCAACTTTAGGGAAAAAATAAGAAGTAGGTGTCTGTCTGACCACCCTAACCATAATAAAATGATAATATTTTTTTATAATATTTTAGATATAATTAGGGGACTCATGTTTCGATGTGATGCATATTTTTTTGTAATTTTTTTCCAAGTAAATAATTAATTATGATTTTTTAATTAAAATTTTTTAAAAATATTAAAACTCGTATGTCTAACCACCTTAACTTAGTCAAAAATTCATGAAATTCAAATTTATTTATTTTAATCCTATAGTATGAAAAACATAAAATGTGACACATGTTTCAGATTCAAAAAATGTGATACCGTTTGAAAGCTATAGTTTTTTTTCAATCACCCTATCAATTAGGACTTTAGTCATAATTCAAATAGAAAATGAATAATAATTATTTATTAAATTAAAAGTAAAACATAATCTATAATGATGGAAAGATGAGAAACTCCTTTAAAAACCTTTTTTGTTTCATCAATTTTGGGTAAAAAAAGGTTGTCAACCACATGGGCCATCATATCAGATATTGCCACTTTTTGGTCCATCATGATCTTGCACATACCCATTAATTGATTTACTATATCATGTCCTAGTTTTTTAAATGATTTAATGTGTCCTTGATGCATCATCATAACTCCCCTTAATCCATCACCTAGCTATGTTTCATAAATTAGGTCTATGAGATTTAGTTTAAAAACTTTGGCATTTGGTGAGAGTAAGTTTAGGATTAAGTAGATTTATAGTTAATTGATTTGCTAGCACACCCTTAGAAGATTAATATTTGTCTAAATGCCCCTTAATCCATCCTCTTAGTTCCCCTTAAGTCATCCCATAAATATGTTATAAAAATTAGGTAAATTTAATTTACTTTAATAACTTTGGGATTAGGTCAAGTAACTTATTTATGCTTAAGTAAATTTATAATTGATTGATATATAATACCATGTCCATAGTCAATTAGTAATTGGTTGAACTTCTCCTTAAACTGCCCCCTTAACTCACCTTTTGGTCATCTTCGACTTAACTATTAAACATGTTACTATAAAATAAGTTTCACCCTTTGTTTGTAGATAATTATGTTGTTTGGCTTTATACTCCTATGTTTAGTATACCTTTTATCATTTTTATTCTAGGTAGATCCTACAAGTAGTTGGTATATTTGCGAATAATTTTGTATTCAACATGTGATAAGATATTAGATTTTTCTACGATAGGTATCACTTAAATTTAAGGAATTTCTAATCTAATTTTCTAACTTGATTTATTATAAATTTCTCAGCTAACTCAGAGTTAGGAATAATGTATTTATAGTTAAATTATTTACTTGCACTAATCATATGCATATTTATTTCTTTGTAATCAATATTGGGTAGCCATCTATAATAAGTTTATATTGTATATGAGAAACAGTGATACTAAGTAGTAGAGAAGATAGATAAAAAACATCAAAAGGTGGTTTAGCAGTGCCACTACAAAGCCAAAAAAGGATCATATTTACAAAATACTTATAGATGCACACTAGCTTGGGGTGGCAAGAACATGGCTACTAATGGGAGGATAAAAAAAATAAAACATACGACTAGAAACATAGGGCCATAATCACCAAAAATATAAAAAACACCAACCATAGGTGGCTTAAAGTTGTTCTTCAAGCATCACCATTTCTTTAGCCTCTCCTTTTTAGGGAAATGATCAACAACCGCACCCAAAGGATCAACATTAAAGAGGAAAATGAGAGTGTTTGTGCATCTCTTTCTCTAATTAACTAGCTCCACACCCAATGAAGCCACATGAGATTCCAATGAATTTGGGACCACACAAGCACAATTGTGTTGAATGTCACTATTTAAACCAGTAGCAATCACACCTTGGTGTGCAATGGGTACGGAAAATAGGTGTGAAAGGTCAAGGGAAAAAATGGTTTATTTCTTTGCATACATTTGTGCAGCACATGAGGTCAATACATGATTGAAAAAAAAACCTTTGAATCAAGAATATAATCAATCTCCATTACCAACAATCTCATGTTATGTTTGTAATATGAAGAGAGGGAGAGATAGAGGGGTAAGGAGATGGAGATGGAGATGGAGAAGGAGAGGGATATGAAGAGAAGGATAGGGATATATAAAGAGAGGGAGGAGAGAGGGACAAATAGAGATGGAAGAGATAAATATATAGAGGGAGAGAGAGAAGGGGGAGAATGAGAGAGGTAGAGAAAGAAAGATGAGTTAGGAAGCGATATAGAGAGGGAGGGAGAGATATAGGGGTAGAGAGAGATGGAGGGGTATAAAAGAGAGATAGAGAGGGAGATATAAGAAAAAATATAGAAAAATAGAGATAGAGAGGCAAAGAGATAGATATAGAGGTATAGGAAGAGTGAGAGGGGGAAAGAGGAGACATGTCTAGAGATAGAGGGGGAGAGAGGAAGATAAAGGTAGAAATGAAGATAAAGTAAGAAACCACGAAGTGGGATACAAATAGATAGAAAGATAGATAGAAATAAAGAAAGAAAAATTAAAAAAATATTTAGTTCTCATTATGTGACTTTGTTACTTTAAGATAAAGTTATGTGTAAATGCCTGATAACGAATGGCTGTTGTATCATGATATGTATGTCTGCCACGTACAGCATTTTAGGTTTTGACAGAAACTTCAATGTTCCATATGACAACAATTCATCGTATAAAATGGATTTGAAACAATTCAATGGACCTACGTTCCCATTGGATCGCTACAGGCCAAGCTTTGGATTTGTAAATTTGAAAACCTATGGGTGTATGAGCCAAAATCAAAAGTAGCTTCTGCGCAGAAATGCGGTCAAGTATTCCAAACAATCAGTTATTTGACAATTCCGTGATTCTCAACAACACTTTGAGATTTTTTGTGTAACTGGCGTCCTTGACAATTATTCGTAGTTCTATGTATCCCAAAAGCCGCTATTTGTCTAGCGCTTAGGAAAAGTTACAAATAAGACAGTTTACGATGATGAAACGCTAGCTTTAGTCACAATCCGCTACTTCCAAAAATCCATAGAAACTCCAGACCTAACTTCGACTTTAGAATTGGAAATTAAAGCCTAAACGCATGGCTTTAGAACAGATCGTTCCTCCATATTAGGGACATCAATTCGTTGGGATAATCTAACTAGATTTGGGGAGAGGAAAAGGAGTGATTTCATTGATTGTGAGGTGCTTAAAGGAAGGAAAAGTTTGAAAATTAGCTTAGCAGACTTCCGTATCCCTTCTCTACTCCCTGATATTCTCTTCTACACCCACTGTTGGTTTGGTTCTGTGTTCAAATCCATTAAATCTAGAGTTTATTTTCAAACTAATTGTTTTTAGAGTTTTATATCAAATCTACATAATGGAGTCATTTGTAGTGTCTGCATTCATATGTACTCATGCACAATATATATACTCTCTAACATATAATTTTCTATCGACGTAATTCTTGTATTTTCTTTAGATGCAAGTGCTAGACATTTAGGTATTTTTGATATGGGGACATAAATCTTTGGCTGAAAATCAAGTACTGATGAATATCTATTCCACCAAAGTTGCCCAAGACACAATCCCGACTTTGTCCCTTATAATAGTAGGGCCTTGCACTCAACATGACTTAATCCTTTCTAAGTGCATTTAATATCATTCAACTTCACCAATAAGTCGAAGACCTATTAACATTTTTATTTATTTTCATTGGAAATATGGATTAAAAGAACTTAGGTAACCTAAAAATCATGTTAGAGAATTATTTGTGCTAAATAGATTCAGTTATTTTGTGGATTGTAATTATTTAACTATTATAGATATCTTATATACATCTATCTACAAAATGAGAGAGATATTAGTTTGAAACTATTATATTTACTTCAAAGATTTTAATTTACTTTACAATTATTTTATTTATTACATACATGGATACATAAATTTTATTTGTAGCTTATTTGAGAAATATTATAATTATTATTAAATATTAAATGGCTATCAAATTTAAGATAAAAGGTAAGAGGTTTTGTTAACACACTCATGCTATTACATTCTATCTCTTGCATCCATCTAAAATGTCTTTTGACATTAATAAAATAAGTTATTATAAAAATAATTTAATTCATTGTAAAGTGAAAAAATGTTATTTAGGATTATCTTAAACAAATGTGATTAATTAAGTATAAAGTAGTTTAGATTACTAATGATGATAGTGATATTATGATAATTTATAATAATTAATATAAGAATGTAAATAGAAACAATGGTACTTAGCCCTCTGACCGAAGAATGCACAAAGTGCATTGTAGCTTTAATTTTAATGTTCCCTAAGATTAAAATAAATAAAAATAGTTTGGTTATGCAAACGATTCTTGATTCTTTGATGTCAAAATGATTGCATTGAATGTCTCTATATATAAATATATATCAACACATCCCAAAAATTTGTGTTTGGTTGACCTTGTGGGGATAGGTCCAAGAGTTGAATAAATTTGAATTTTTTATTTTTTATTTTTAAATTTGGCAAGGATGAGTCTATGACTTGAAGGACATGAAAAGGGATAGACTGTAGTGGATAAAATATGTATGAAAATATGTACATGCATGCGTTATAGACAAGTAGATATGGCGAGTATATAAGAATCTATAACCTAATAGGGATAATATAAGGGGTAGATGCATATGAATGTGTGTAACATGACATAGGAAACAAGACTCAACTTTGCAAAAAATTGCACCCTCTCAATAGGCTAATTTATTAAGGCACTTTGTTTAAAAAGAGCACAAAACACAATGGAAAATGGGAATCGTAGAATGGTTAAGCATCTAAAGTATGAAGCACTCATAGACATGCATGAAAAATAAATATTTAAACATAGAAGATATAGAAGGGGTCCATGTGAATTAATGGAACTTGTAATGATATGATGAAATAGGTCTATCCATCATCTTATATTATCTAATGGGATTATAGATGAAACTTTGGAAGCACCTACAACTCTCTATAAAACTCAACATAAAAGTGCTAGTATTAAGATATGTTCCATCCCCTAACAATTGACCTTGTATTTGTAGGAGAGGATTTTAAATTAGTACATAAAAAGTAAACGTAATCTTAAAAGAATGTACGCACATAATTATTTTTTAGCATATATAACAATAATTTTGTAAAAAATTATTTATATAAAAATAATGGAAATGTCTCAAAATATATCTTGAATGGTAAGCACATGGGATAAATATGGTATCAAATAATAATAGTGTTGACACCAACATGGGAAAATAATGGTGATACAATCCTTATTGGCTAATAACTCTTGTGTAAGTACATAAGAAACTATGACATAAAGTTGGAGAAAGGTATGACGATGCAAGCACAACAAAGACATGAAGCCACAACAAAGCTATGAAGCCAAAACAAAGACATGAAACTAAAATAAGGGCATGAATGGACATGACAATGGCATGCAAATCGACAACAAAGGAATGAAAATTACAAGAAAGCCACAATCCCCAAGTCAATGCAATATTAAGCACAATTTGGAAAGGGGAAAGTGTGATGCTTCTCAAATATAAAAATATGTTACATCTTTTTTTCAAAGTGGGATATTGAAATCAACATTTTTTTATCAAATTTTCATTTTTTGACACTTATACCTACTAAACCGTTAAGAATTTGAAAATGATGTGAACTAGTGTTTTTTGACATTTTGTCTATAGATTATAAATATCTTTTAAGAAAAATAAGAAATAGTTTATGTTTTCTATGTAACTTTTAAGAAATCATTTTTATAGTCAATATTACTATATTTTTAAAAATTAACGTTACTTTGGGAAAGCATAGATTTATTTATAGAAAGGATAAAATTATAAAATTTTAAACATTGATTTATAATATTGATATCTAGTGCACAAATATATTTTCATAATTTTGTATCTTTTTGAAGTGATATCAACTATAATTCAGACATACGCTACTTCAATAGTGCATATTTTTTTTGTATTCATATGAATTAACATCTTGATGCAGGAGCACCCAATGCATTCAAGCTATCCTGCATCAACTTGTGTTTTTTCCTTTTCGAATAAGGGTTGAATCAGCTTCAAATAGCTAAGTATGGCGGTCTACAAGAGTTTGGGCGATAGGATTACGTGACATGAAGGAAGAATGAACGACTTCATCTACTATTATAAGTTTAGTAAACTATATTATCAACATAACAAGGAGATTTTGATGGGACCCTCCTTCATGTCCCATTGACATATCAATGGTGAGGCAACATTAGTTAATGGTCACAAGGAAGTCTCATTGGGTGGAGGTTCATATATCACCAAGAAAACATATTGAGTCCCTTCGACACTATCACAAGGTGTTGGTGTTTGTGATGGTTGATGTACTCATATCGGTGGAACACATCATTTTTGGCAAGATAAAGATACAAGTCCCTTTGATAGATTGATGAAGTGATGATGGTGGTGAGGTGGCGATGAATGATTGAGTAAGAATGACACCGGGGAGATCCTCAATGACTCAATGGGTGTCTGATCAGTGTGACTTCCAGGTATTAGGGAGAGATACTTGGTTGTCCTCTCAACACAGTGAGACATGGTGTTGACCTTGGTGGGACTCATAGGAAGGTAATGATGATGGAGTTTGATGATGTGAACAAATAATTAATGGAATGCAATTGGATGACCGAAAATTCACATTGTTGCTGCAAATTTTGAATGATGATGAGGATGGTGATTGATGAGAGGGATTTATCTCAACCTGATAACACAATATGTTTTTGATAGTATGGTGTGAAGAAGGTGATCAATTACATGTTTGGGAAGATGGAGAACACAACGATGTAATTTCCTGGGAAAGCTTGATGATTCATTGGATGGTGAGGTGGTAATAAGGTGGGATGAGTAAAACATTAAATGATGATCATTTAATAGGAAAAAAGAGATGGCTAACGTGGTTATAGTAAAAGAAGATTTCTTATTGAGAAAAGGATATAAACACAACAAGAAGAGAGAAGATGGTGGTCAGGGCAGATGGTTGGTAAGAAGAGGGTCGACAAGGAAGAGTAGAGAGAGCCTAATCCACTGAGTTGCATATTATTGTAATCTAAGACCATATGATGTCATGCAATTATGATGGCATGTAATTTTATTTCAGTAATAAAAAGAAAGATTTTTTTTGCATTTTTGTTGTGAAAACCTCTGTCATTGTGGGGAGTTTTGGTTGGTAAGGGGAGTACCCTTCATCAAGTGGTATTAAAGTAGTAGTTCTTGAGTCTATAATAGAGTGTCAAACATGAGGTATTTTATAGCATCTAACCTATGAGTGTGGGTTGAAGCTTGAAAATATTGAGAGTGTAGAGTATTCCCTAGGACGTACAAGTGATGAGCTAAGAGAGTTATGAGATTTTTTTTTTGTTGCGGGCATGCAAGAGGGTTTGTAACTACTATCCTCCACTAGAGATAAAGCTGGGTAGAAGGTGTAGAGTTCCTCCACTGAGAGACAGTGGGAACAGGAAACATCTTCTAGAATTTTGTTTGGGCAGAGGATAGTTGGGTGAGTGAGATACTACTGCAAGGATAACTTGTGTTTGCAGAGGGACTTGTGAGTCTCTAAAAGGAATCAAAGGGTTGAAGAATTGTGTTTTTTATGGATTTGAGAGGCTTGGAAAATGGAAACGAGAAAGGTAAATGTTATTCGATAGATTATAAGGATTCCCAAACTAGAGGAAATCATAAAGAGAATTCGAGAAAGAGAATTGATAGGGTTGAAGTAGAAAATAAATGAATTGGAGGATAGGATAAGAGGGTGGAAACAAAAGAAGAAAAGAGCTGAAGAATTTTTTTCTCTGTCTAATGATGTTTTGATTGTTGGAAAGAAAGAGATTGTGCAACAAAGTGTCATGTATATGACACCCAGGAAGAGGATGATCAAATTGAGGAACCAAAACCTGAAATTGAAGGATGTCTATTGCAAGACATGAAGGATGAAGATCCAGAGTTGGTAGAAACCACATAAGATTTGAGTGCAATGGAGAACAATTAAATAGAGGACACCAAAGTTGAAGCAGTTGAAGAAAAGGTAAAACTTGCATCTTGTGAATTCATAGAGGATTCTAGTTTACATGTGAATGATATGAATGGAATGGATAGGTATGAGAAGGTTAATATTTTTTCATATTTTGGTGCTCCCAAGGTTAGGATCAAAGTTGGTTTTTTTTGGAATAACATGGAGAGTGATAATGAAGGAAGAATTGCAGTAATGAAGGATGCAACAAAAGGTGAAGAGGTTCACCTAGATTTTGGTGTATGTTCCAATGAGGATCAACATGTAGCAATGAAGATTTTTTTTGCAGAAATAGATCAACTTGAGTGCATTGAGACTAAGGAATAGGTGGGGAAGTAAATCGAGTTGTTTGGTAATCTCTCCTTGACATAAATTGATGACTTCTTATGTGATAAGGAGATTAGTAAGATTGAAAGTTTGTTGTAGGAAGAAGAGGAAGAGTCCTTTGATTATACTGCCAACATTGGTGTGAATGCAGAGGAGAAAGTGATTGTAGCTAAAAAATCTCTTTTAGGAGGCATGGAGAAAAAGAACACAATTTTGAAACTAAGGATGATGATGAAAAAATGGTTGCAATAGTAATAGAAAATGAGGTAATACATGAATCTCATTATAATTCTTCTGAAGAAGAAATTGACATTTATGACCTTTTAGGTTTTCATAATGTATGCTAGTGGAAGATAAAAGAGGGAGAAAGAGAAGAAAAATGAAAGATTGAAAAGACATCAAGTTATAGGGACAATTGAGAAATAATTTTTAGGTGAACAAGGTAGCAATATGGATTCTGAATGAGCATCAGATCCACAAATGTTGATGATAATTTTATTTCCTACCTCAGGTGTTTGATGTAGGAGAATCCAGGGAATTCAAGCTATCTTGCATCAACTTATTTTGTTTCCTTTTCGAATAAGGGTTGAATCAACTTTAGCTAGCTAAGTATGGTGTTTTGCAAGAATTTGGGTGATAGGATTACACGGCGTGAAGGAATAATGAATGACTTCATCCGACATCCTAAGTTCAGTAAACTATCTTATATACATAATAGGGTGATTTTGATGGGACCTTGCTCATTTCCCATTGACATATCGATGGTGGGGTAGAAATAGTTAACAATCACAAGGAAGTCTCATTGGGTGGAGGTTCATCTATCACTAAGACAACATATTAAGTTCCTTCGACACTACCACAAGGTGGTAGTTTTTGTGATGGTTGATGTACTCATATCAGTGGAACACATCATGTTTGGTACGACAGAGATACAAATCCCTTCAATAGAAAAGGGTGATCCCACAATAGTGGTTTACAATTTTTGGGCAAACTGGACACTGCAATTATTATATTTAACTAAATCTTCACTTTCAGGCTCTTGTAGTGGCTAAACCATGAGGAATTTGAAAATGATGCAAACTAGAGTCTCATCATATTTTGTCTCTAGATTCTAAAAATATTTTTTTCAAAAATTTTGGAATCAGATTGCACTTTTTTTTCCATCTCTCACAAAAATTGGTTTTTTTCAAAAAACTACATTTTAAAAAAGTGACACTCACCATATACAACATAACTTTTTTTGTATGAAGGATAAAATTATATTTTTTTTGAATTTAGATTTGTAACTACGGTATCTAGCACTTTCATTTGGTCTCATAGCTTTTTATTGAATATTTTTTCCTTAATCAAGTTTCAAAGTCAAACCAATTGCAGCTCAGACATAGGCAAACTGTATAGAACATAACTTTTTTTGTATGAATCAAAAAAATTCTATTTTTTTTAATGGATCAAGGACATCAATACCCAACCTCAACATATTTTTAAAAAATTTATTTTGATAATCTGCTATTTTTCCACATGTGCAGACCAGAGATTTTGATTTTCAGTGAAAAACCTATGTTTAATAAAACTAAAAAATAAAATACATAATAAAAGAAAATCATATTAAAATTATATTCGACGGATAGCTCATTCCGAGGACTATCATTATCTAGTTGGGTTTTTGAATTTTTCTGCATTTTCATTTTCAAATTGAGCTTCGAACGATAATTTTTTATAAAAAAAAACAAAATTTTGAGGAGATAGGGGAATAAGGGTGTTTGGCCGAACCTCTTAAAGGGGTTCGGCCGAACCTAGCCCCTTTAAAATAATGAGAAAAATTCATGAGGTTCGAGAAAATGATAGGGTTTTTTTTTTTAAATCCCTATTAAGGGGGTTCGACCAAACCCTAGTTCGCTCAAACCCCTTTATTTTAATATTTCCACTCACATGTTAATGGGGTTCGAGCAAAAATAGGGTTCGGTTGAACCCTATGGTTCGACCGAACCATGTTAAAGGTTCGATCAAACAATTTGGTTTGGCCGAACCCCTTCACTTTGTGCAGAGGGAAAAAATGACTTTTCCCTTCCTCCACAAAAGTGTTCACCACTTATGTGGGTTCACCCAAAAATGAAGTGATGAAAATGGTGAGGCGGCGATGAATGATTCAGCGAGAATGACATTAGGGAGATCTTGTTTCAGAGTGAGATGTTTTAGAGTCTCCTCGACGACCTGATGGGAGTTTCATCGATGTGCCTTTTAGGTATTGAGGAGAACTTCTTGGGTGTCCATCGACATAGTGAGACATGGATTTGAGATTGGTGGGACTAACAAGAAGGTAACGATGATGGAGTTTGATGACATGGACAGACAAGTAACACAATACGATTGGATGATTGACAATTCACATCATTCTTGTGAATTGTGAATGATGATGAGGATGTCAATTGGTGAGAGGGAGAATATCAGGGTTACATGGATTTGTCTCTAAAAGAAGAAAATGGTGTACTCTCTTTTTCTTCTAGGGTTTTAGACCTAAAAGGAGAGAGACCATTTCCTTACTCTTCACTCAAGAACAAACCCTTGATATTTCAATGCACAGGAGATTGAAATCTTGTAAAGGGACTATTCTATGGATTGAATGATAGCTAATGAGGGGTTCGCCACCAAGTTTAGACTTGGAAAAGACAATACAATGCAAGTTATAAAACAAAACTCTAATTGAATGCAAAATAATCCTAACTAACCTAGAAAGATGAAAAAAATGCAATAGGAAGCTATGAAACTAGAAAATTACACCTGGTAGACTAAAGAAGGCAAAAAGGAGATCTAGATCACTAAAAAAATTGATATTTATGTTGACTGGGACTCATTCGCCAAGCTAGGAAAATCAGTCCACTTTTTAAAAAAATGTACAGAAATAGGTGTCATCCAAAAGGGTAACACAATCTACAGAAACCTCTACCAGGCTTGAACAATGAGACTCATTTTCTAATAGTGCCAAATTAGTCCACTTCTTTTTTCAAAGTTTTGAACTGCATTTAGTGTCTCTCGGTCTACTCTGCTTGTTTTGATTGGTTTATGGATCCAAATATGCAAAATGTCACCTATATATCTTCTCCAAGCTTCTCCAAGGCTTGAATGTCAACTTTGACAAATTTAGAGATCTCACAACTTTTCTCCAACTTAGCTTCTTGATAAATCTATAACCTATCCCTACAAATCACACACAAGAAGAGGAAAAATTGTTGTGGGGTTAGAGAATAGGGGTTTTCCTTGGTCAAACCCCTTGTTGGTAATTAAACTTTGAAATGAAAGAAAATATGAATGGAGAATGGTGAATGAACAAATAAAAATGTTTCAACTCACCAAACCTAGCAATAAGGTGTTGCAAACATGTAAGTAATGGCTCCAATGGATGTAGACTTGCAATCTTTCTTGATGTTGATAGATCTTTGAATAAAACACTTGCTTGAATCACAAACCCTACATCACAATTGTTAGCTCTAAAGAATGATGCAAACAATATTTGACATGATTATTGACACTTGAATAATGCTCTAGAATGTTTGATAATATGCCCTTGAAACACCTTGAATGCTCTTGTTCACTCTTGAATGCTAGGTATGTTAGGATTAAAATGAGTGAAACAACCATTTTATTTATACTCAATTATGCAAGAATTCTCGAAATTGGAACACTATAAGCTGACATCAAATCTAGGAGAATAAAATCCAACAAAAATTTGAATTAAATTTGAATTTTGGTCATATGGGACTCATTCACCCAAGGTGACGAATATGTCCCATCACACGTAATGTATGGGACCAAAAATTAAAAGTTCTTAGAATTGTGTGAAACCTGCATCGGGGCCGAAGAGACCTAGGTGGGACTCATTCACCCAAGATGGTGAATGAGTCCCAGACACTAAATCTAGGCCACACAAGCTAGGAACACTTGAATTATTATTGGTTACTGAATGGTGTCAAGATTATCCTTGAAAAGATGCAATAAATGAGCCTTATGGATGAAAAATAGGGTCAATTAAAGCATAGGAAAGCCCAATTATTAATGACAAGCCTAGATGAATGTGAAACTGTGTTAAACAACACTTTGCAATGCTCCAAATAAGGCAAGATTAATGTTAATTATGATTAAAATTATGTTTATTATGCTTATTTATTGATAAAACCCTAGAAAAGTGTGAAAGTGTGTTACAACACTTCACAACACTTTTGCAAGGCACAATTGATATACATTATTTCACAAGGGCCCAATACCTAATGTGAATTTTTTATCCACATTGAAACACTAAATCAAGGAAAAATTAAGACAAAATCCACAAGGAGGACCCATTTTTTCGGCACTAAATTTAGCCCCCACTTTAGTGAGAGGGTGAACCTACTTCAAACTCACACTAAAGTAGACAAACACACACCAAGGGGAGTTCCAATGTACTAATGCTAGCAAGATGAGATGACAATTATCAAGAGGGGTGATCAAGCCCCCAAGATCAAGTTCCCATGACAAAACAACATAATCACAAAGGGAACACACATGAAAATGATATAAATAACAATGACAAGGCACAAGCATGCACTAACAAAGATGAAAGAGAAAATGGGTGAAATAAAATAATTACAACAAAATTGGACTGTTTATCCAATGTGGTGTGGATCAGATCTAGGTTGTTTGTCCAAAAAATGTATACTCACTTTGAGGCGACAAAACTCTTTGATTTCCACTAGATGAGAAGGCATAAAAGGTGAGACACATACACTCATGGCTGCTATGAATTCACACACACACAAGTGGCTATGGGGAAATTCATGCCTCGGATTGGGCTTCCCACTCAACCATACCAAAGGTATACCTCATGATAACTTTAATAAGTTGCCACACAAAAGCAATGGTTTTTGAGCTACATGAGACAAGCAAAAATGCATATGCTTGGAGCTCATGAACAAATAGGATGGCTCCACATGCATGCACACTATCTTATGCAAGGTAGCCATATATCAACAAATGAAAAGTAGGAAATGTTCAAAGGAGTATTTATTAGTTCATGTGAGGTCTTAACTTAGGGAGCATTGTTTCTAATGTCTCCAAGAGAGGACTAATCAAAGAATAGAAAATTCACAACTTAGGAGATGCAGTGTGTCACATCAAGCCACTAATAGGAATGTAATATGATAAGAGATATCACACTCTTGAAGTAAATTATACCAAATTCCATCCACAAAGAGACAAACACATCATATGAAGTAAGAAGGTTTCACTAAGAACCAAGAAAAGGAAAAATGTAAAATAATAATGCCAATGTATGCCCCCACTTTGAAGAAATCGATGAAAACCATGCTGTGAGAATTTTTTTAAAATTAGAAAATAAAAAATGAAAACAAAAATGAAGACATGAGAGCCAACTGGGAAAGTCCTATTGCAATTTACATGTCTCCAAGTAAATTTGCATCATGTAAGAGAAAAAGAAAAGAGAGGGATCACCCCTAAAATGAAAACACCAAAAACATAAGGGATCTATGGATTTGGGGTCAGTATGTTCTTTGTTGCAATGATATTAGAGAGCTCAAAACTCTCAACATTCCCCAAATACACATAGAAGTGGAAGAATGACATAGAGAAGGTTAAGAAAAAGAAAAACCTTTTGGGTCAACATGGA
This sequence comes from Sequoiadendron giganteum, assembly GCA_007115665.2. NCBI lineage: Eukaryota > Viridiplantae > Streptophyta > Pinopsida > Cupressales > Cupressaceae > Sequoiadendron > Sequoiadendron giganteum. The sequence goes on along the minus strand of CM021101.1, from coordinate 245,501,724 downwards.
AAGAGACATAGGGTGTCTCGACGCCTTGCGCCATCGCCAAAAGGAAAACACAAGACAAATGAAAAAAATAGATAAAGAAAAGGAAAAGGAAAAAAAATCCTTTTGGGTCAACATGAAGGAGACATGAATGGCTCAATGCCTTGCATCATCCGCAAAAGGAAAACACAAGACAAATAAAAAAAAGAGATAAAGAAAAGGCAAAGGAAAATAAATCCTTTTGGGTCAACATGAAGGAGACATGAATATCTCAACGCCTTGCATCATCCCCAAAAGGAAAAAAAAAGAAAAATGAAAAATAGATAAATATAAAGAGAGAAAGAGATGCACAACATAGAGAAGAATATAGTTACAAATAGAGGAATGTCAAAAAGAGAGAGAAAACATCGAACAAAACATTATGGGGCATCACACCACTCACATGCAATCACATAAAATAAAATGAACAAGAAATAATGCAAAAGACTAGTAAGGAAAATGCAATTCAACCTATGAGCAAGTCATCTTCATCTCAATCTTAGTTTGTATAAGCAGGAGGTGAATAATGAATGCAAGGGACAATGACAAATGTATTACTACGACAAGGCTATCAACTTCTTGCTCCCACTAAGTGTGAGACAAGAATGAGCCAAGATAAGTGATGGGAAGGGTCATGTAATAGCGAGAATAGGATGTTATACAACTATTACATGACAAAGGGTTAAACAATATTAGACAAATGCAATCACTCGATGGGAATCATTGCCATCAAAGTGAAAGTTTTGCAATATTAACTGGAATGCACATAATTCATTGGTATTGTGTCTAATAATTCAATGATATGCACAATGTCGGACCTTTGCATCCTTAGGATATAGGACTAATCTATTCATAGGTGGAAATGTTATTAATTATTTATTCAAAAGAAATTGTAGCTTTTGTTCACTTTCAAGTGGTGAATGAGGAGGTTGTAGCTTTTGTAACTTGTAAGGTGTTTTTTGTTTGCTAGATTCACCAACTCCTCTAGTTGAAGGTTGATGAGGAGGACCTGAGGATATCCTCTCATTGTTATGAATCATTGGATTTTCTTTAGGAAGAAGAAAATTCATATTGAGATGATGATCTAAGATTATCGAACCATCGCTATGAAGCCTTATATATTCTTTAGGAACATGATTGTTGCGAGGCAGATCTTGATATCCTATCCCCTTTATATTTTCATCAGTTGGTATTTTCTCTAGGAGTTGGTGAATGTCATGTTCATTTATTTTATCACATCCTTGTTTACTCAAACTTATGAAGAATTTTCCATATGTTTCTTCTAGATTGATGGGAGTGTTTGTTACTTTGTTATCATAGGAATATTGAGTGTTTTCTTGCCTAGAGGAACTAGGTTCACCTGTTGTAGGGAACTTAGGTTGAAATTTCATTTCAATATGTAAGTAACCAAACATCTCAAGAGGTGGTATTGGGGGAAGATCTAGTTGTCTCATGGATGGATATAAATATGCACTAGCTTCAAGATTATTAAGACAATAATTTAGGAACTTATTCATGCTATCATCATCTTCTCCAATTATGTCAACATTGTGAGGAGGAAATGCATTAGGAGTTGAGTAAGCGTGAGTGAGTTCAGTTTCGTTAGGGTCATTTCCAAAAGCACAACTTGACACATCCACTAAGGATTTTAATGACATCCAAATCTTGTTAAAGCATTTATCCACGATGAAAATTTCAAATTCTAAACTATGCAACAATGTTGTGAATGCAATTTTGATTTTAAGCAATGCACAATAGGAATGATATTAAGCTAGATGCAATTATTTGAATGAAACATAAATTCTACAAGATAAAATAAAAAGGTAACAATAGCAAACAAAGACTTAGAAAATAAACTGTAAATGCTAGAAAATGTAATGAAAAATATGCAAAGGCACTGATTCGCCCAAGGTGTTGAATGAATCCAAGTACTATTTTTTTGAAAATTTTCAGAAAAATTGAATTGAATTTTTTGCTTTTTATGTTTTCTGATGCAGATCTGAAATACAAATATAGAATTTGATTGATTTTCAGTGAAATTAAATGCAATGATGCAAGATAAATGAGCTTTCACCAATGCAAGAATTGAAACCCTAGAATAAAAATTAACCAATGCAAAAACCTAATACAATGTTAAAGTAAGGTAAATCTATGATGTAAATGGACTCCAAATCAAAATTATGATGTCCTAAAAATGCAGGTTCACCAAAATGAAAAGAAGAAAATTATGTACTCTTTCACTTCTAGGGTTTTGGACCTAAAAGGAGAGAGACCATTTCCTTTCTCTTCACTCAAGAACAAACCCTTGAGATTTCAATGCAAAGGAGATTGAAATATTGCAAAGGAACTATTCTAGGAATTGAATGATAGCTAATGAGGGGTTCACCACCAAGTTTAGACTTGGAAAATACCATTCAATGCAAGTTGTAAAAAAAACCCTAATTGAATGCAAACTAATCCTAAATGACCTAAAAAGATGAACAAAATGCAACAAAGAGCTATGAAACTAGAAATGTACACCAAGGAAATTGAAGAAGGAAGAATGGAGATATGGATCACTGAAAAATTTGTTGTTTACGTTGACTGGGACTCATTCACCAAGCTAGGAAAATCAGTCTTATTTTGGGGATAATGTGCAAAAATAAGTTTCAACAAAAAGGGTATCCAAATCTGCAAAAACCTCTATCAGGCCTCTACAGTGGGACTCATTCACCAATAGTGGAAAATCACTTCACTTATACTTTTTCAAAAGATCTAAACTGGATTCTATGTCTCTCAATATCTCCATTCTTCCTTCTTCACTTGATTGATAAAACCCTAGAAAAGTGTGAAAGTGTGTTACAACACTTCACAACACTTTTGCAAGGCACCATTGAAATATATTGGTTCACAAGGGCCCAATACCTAATGTGAATGTGTTATCCACATTTCAACACTAAATCAAGGCAACATTAAGCCAAAATCCACAAGGAGGACCCAAACAAATGTGAAAATGTGAAAGGACCCATTTTTTGACACTATAGTCTCAACCTGATAATGTAGTGTATTTTTGATAGTGTGGCACAAAGAAGGTGATTGATGGCATGTTTGGGAAGATAGAGAAGACAATGAGGTTTCTAGTTGGGATATCTTGATGATTCAATGGACGGTGAGGAGGTACTAAGGTAAGGCAAGTAAAAACATTAAATGGGGATCATATCATAGGAAACCTGAGATGGTCAATGTGGTTATAGTGAAAGAATATTTATTGCTAAGAAAAGGATATAAAATTGATAGGTGGTAAGAAGAGGGCTGAAAAGGAAGTGCATAGAGAGCTCGATTCACTGAGTTGTAGATTATTGTAATATAAGACCATATGATGGCATATAATGTGTAATGTCATTTCAGTAATAAAATGGAAGCTTTGTTTTTCATTTTTGTTATGAAAACCTATGTCATTGTGGAGATTTTTGGTCAGTAAGACGAGTACCCTTCATCACATATTTTTTTGAAATAAGAACATCAATACTTAGTGCATAGATATGAATTTTGTATTTTCTTTCTCTATTTTTTAATTTCTCCATGTGTGTGAAGCAAAGACCTTGATGTTCAATGAACAACATATGTTCATGAGAAATATAAAATAAATATAATAATAAATTAAATATTCAAAATTATACATTTTGGAAAGCTTATAATAATGGATAGACATACTTACAAAATGGATCCCCCAAAATGTGAAGTAAAAGTGGATTTTTTCAGCATTTAGATAGGTGTGGAGACTCCATTAAGATTTTTATTTAAGACTAAGGTAGTTTTATCCAAGGTGGTTTGATATAAACTTCTTCAATTGAAACCCTTTAGGTGGAACCCCTTAAGGCTTAAATAAATTTTTTTTTAAGAAATATGTGATTTTAGGAAAATACTAGAATGTCTCAAAAGTGGAACACATTATTGTAGCACCACCAAATGATGCCCGACATGTGTGAATATATGAAAATTATGACTACAATATAAAGGAGTATCCACATGACACTTCCCAATGTAAGTTAAAATATGTATCAATATAGACTCATAGTCAATGGGTATATGCAGGATCATCATGGGAAAAACAAGTCTTTAAGTGGGAATAAAATTCAGAAAATCAGAGTTAGGCAACTTGACGTAAAAATTTGAATAAGTTATCTATATTATTTCAAAAATATGTAAGAATAGAATCTGTAGAAAATTGAATTTAGTTTCTAAACTAATAGGTTTATTTTAAAAAAATAAAAATTTATTTGATGAAAATTTGAAATTTCAATGCAGTAGTACTTAAATTTCAAGGAAAAAATAAGAAGTAGGTGTCTGTCTGACCACCCTAACCACAATATAGTGATAATAATTTTTTATAATATTTTAGATATAAGTAGGGGACTCATGTCCCGATGTGATGCGTATTTTTTTATAGTTTTTTTCCAAATAAATAATTAATTATGATTTTTTTATTACATCTTTAAAAAAATATAAAAACTCTTATCTCTGACCACCTTAACTTGGTCAAAACTTCATGAAATTCAATATTTATTTTTTAATCCTATAGTATGTGAAGCATAGAATATGACACATATTTGGGATTCAAAAACTGTGATACCGTTTGAAAGCTATAGATTTTTTTCAATCAGCCTATCAATCAGGATTTTAGTCGTAATTCAAATAGAAAATAAATAATAATTATTTATTAAATTCAAAGTAAAGAATAATTTATATTCGTGGAAAGTTGAGAATCTCCTTTAAAAACCCTTTTCATTTCATTAATTTTGGTTAAAAAAAAAGTCGTCACCCACATGGGCCATCACATCACTTAGATATCGCCACTTTTTGGCTCATCATGATCTTGCACATAGCCCAATGTGTAATAATGGAATAACATATCCCTTAATATCTCAATAAAATTTATGTGATGAGTGATAATGTGAACCATGTTGAAAGATATGTGTGAAAGAATATATTGATAGGATATGAGTGTGAAGGCACATGTGAAGTCATATATGCATCTATCAAAAATATGTCTTATGGTCCAAGAATGATAAATAAATAAATACACATGGAATATTGCATAAATGATAAAATCAAGTATAAGATGTAACATTCATGGTTCCAAGATATGTTAATGTTCATGGATAAGAATCATAAATCAATGTGGTCCTCTAATTGTGTCATAGGTCAAAAGTGTCATTGATGTAAGAAAAGAGCTATAACAAATGTCCTATGCATAAAAAATAAGCCCAATTATGCATAAGTCATATGTCAGTATGAATAATATATTTTATCATGATATGGCCACATTGGTTTGAAAGTATATGTCATAGGATGAATGATTTGTAAAATGCAAAATTTTATGTAGTTGTATAAGGAGGGATACATAGTAAAATATTATTTTTATTTTCATATTCACCCTTATGAAACTAATACATTTAAAGCTCCAACATATTCTTATATTTTATAATGATGGTGGTTTTGATGGAATAATGTACTAACCAAGAATGATCATGTATGATCTCATATTGAGTGTAAAAAGGCCATCGACACAAAACAACACTCCAAATCCTTAACTTTATCAAAATTTTGAATCTTTTGATATTGTTAAGAGTTTTGCACTTGTTTAAACAATGTAATTTTATTTTGTTTTAGAGACCTAAAAAAATTGTATTAGTTGATGTAAAATTGTCTCATGAACTAATCCCTAGATCATCAAATTATCTTATGAATATGTCCTAAGCCACTAACTTATCCCTAACTAGTATATTTAAAATTTATCTTAAATATTGTTTAAATTTTAGCATTGACTATTATCAAATGTTTCTTTCCTTACCTAATTATGTACATGAAGTTGTACATTCACAAGCTTATCCGTAAAGCCTCTAGCTAGTTAGTCTGCATATATTTTCCATCTTGAAAGATGGTGTAGATTAGGCACTCCTAGTAGTGGTAGGCCTTCCTAGATATATGGTCTTGCTACCCAAATTATACTATGGCGCATGAATGCTTATTGTGTCCATTGAGTGATGGGGCTTAGGCACCAGCATATTTCAACTTCCTATAGGTGATATGGTAGTGACAGTCACAATCCGCTACTTCCAAAAATCCATAGAAACTCCAGACCTAACTTCGACTTTAGAATTGGAAAATAAAGCCTAAACACATCGCTTTAGAACAGATCGTTCCTCCATATTAGGGACGTCAATTCGTTGGAATAGTCTAACTAGATTAGGGGAGAGGAAAAGGGGTGATTTTATTGATTGTGAGGTGTTTAAAGGAAGGAAAAGTTTGGAAAATGAAGCCTCTTACTTTTAGCTTAGCAGACTTCCGTATCCCTTGTCTACTCCCTGATATTCTCCTCTACAGCCATATGGGCATTATATTGTACCTTTTTCTTTGGCTTGACAGACCTTTGCTGCTTTGGTCTTGTGTTCTGAACTCTTTTATCCCTATTTAGCTTTACGACAATATAAAAGTATGTGAAAAATCAATTAAGTCTAGAGTTTATTTTCACACTAATTTTTTTTTGAGTTTTATATCAAATTTACATAATCGAGCCACATGCAAGTAGAATTTGCAGCGCTTGCATTTATATGCATCCATGTATAAATATGTACTCTCTAACATATAATTTTGTATCAACGTAATCCTTCCATCTCCTTTAGATGCAAGTGCTAGTCATTTAGCTATTTTTGATATGGAACAGATATCTTTGGCTGAAAGTCAAGGAGTGATGGATATCTATTCCAGCAAAGTCGCCCAAGACACAATCCCGATTTTGTTCCTTATAGTAGTAGGCTCTTGCACTCCACAAGACTTGATCCTTTCTAAGCTAATTTAGAACCATTCAACTTCACCAATAAAGCAAAGACCTATTAACATTTTCTATTTATTTTCATTGAAAATATGGATTAAAAAAAACTTAGGTAACTTAAAAATCATGTTTGGGAAATACTTGTGCTAAATGTATTGAGTTATTTTGTGTATTGTAATTATTTAACTAGTATAGATATCTTAAATACATCTATCTACAAAATGTAGATATATATTAGTTCGGAACTATTATATTTACTTCAAAGGTTTTAAATTATTTTACAATTATTTTATTTACTACATACATGAATACATAAATTTTATTTGCTGCTTATTTTAGAAATATTATGTTTATTATTAAATTCTAATTATTTGATATGTAAATGACTGTCAAATCTAAGATAATGGATGTCATTACACTACATCTTGTGTTGCCATCTAGAATGCCTCTTGACATTAATAAAATAAATTATTATAAAAACAATTTAATATATTGTAAAGTTAGAAAATGTTATTTAGGATTACCCTAGACAAATTATATAAATGTAATTAATTAAGTATAGATTAGTTTAGATTATTAGTGATGATAGTTATATTATAATAATTTATAATTATTAAATATGAGAATGTAAATAGAAAAAAAGTTACTTAGCTCTTTGATAGAAAAATGTACAAAGTGCATTGTAGCTTTAATTTTAATGTGCCTTGAGATTTAAAATAAGTAATAATAGTTTGGTAATTCAAATGGTATGCAAATGATTCATGATTCTTTGGTATCAAAATGAATGTACTGAATGCCCCTAGATATAAAGATATAGCAACACATCCCAAAAATTTGTGTTTGTGTTTACAAATGATATGAAAATGATTCTTGATTCTTTGGTATCAAAATGCATGTATTGAATTTCTTTATATACAAAGATATAGCAACGCATCCCACAAATTTGTGGGGATAGGTTCAAGAGTTGAACAAATTTGATTTTTTTATTTTTTATTTTTTATTTTAAAATTTTAGAAGGATGATTCAATGACTTGAAGGACGTCTCTAAAACTATAAACTTTTCCAAGCACATGAAAATTGATAAATTGCATCAGATAAAATGTATGCAAATATGTACATGTATATGTGTTATAGATAAGTAGTTATGGTGAATGCATAAGAATCTATAATTTGATAGGGATAATATAAAGGGTAGGTGCTTATGAATGTGTGTAAGTTGACATAGGAAAATGGAATTAATTTTGCACAAAATTACACCTATTCTCAATAGCCTATTGTATTAATGTACTCTCCTTAAAAAGAGGAAAAAACCTAATTGAAAATGAGATGGGTATGGAAATTACATGATGAAATTTTACCCACACATTGAGATGAATGTGAATCCTAGAATGGTCATGCATCTAAAATATGAAACACTCATAAACATGCATGAAAAATAAATACTTAAACATAAAAAGATATAGAACTGGGTCATGTAAAGTAATGAACCTTGTAATGATATGATCACATAGGTTTATCCAACACCTATAACACATACTTTTTCATAATTTAATATTGCATAATATTTTTATAAGTTTTTGAAGTGAGATTAACTATAATTCAGACATAGATTACTTCAATACTTCATAACTCTTTTTTATTCATTTAAATTAACTTCTTTATTTGTTGAATAAGAACATTAACACCTTTTTTTATAATTTTTCCCTCTATTTCTATTTCTCCATGTATGTGAAATAAATACATTGGTGTTCAATGAAAAACCTACATTCACAAGAAAGAGAAAATAAATATAATAATAAAGTAAAATATATTCAAAATTATACTTTTTGGAGATCTTATAATAAATGCTAGATACTTACTTGATAGGTGCAAAGGAGACTCCATTAAGAGTTTGATTTAATACTAGGGTATTTTTGTCCAAGGGGGTTTGATCTAACGAGGATCTAACATCTTCATTAAAAACCTTTAGATGGAACCCCTTAAGGCTTAAATAATTATTTTTATAAGAAATGTGTGAATTAAGGAAGATATTAGGATGTCTCAAAAGTGGGACACACTATTGTAGAAAAAATAAATGATGCCCAACATGTGTGAAAATATGGAAATTATGACTAAAATATAAAGGATTAATGCATGACACTTCCCAATGTATTTCAAAAGCTGTATCAATGTAAGCTCATAATCATTGTGTAATAATGGAATAACATAGCCCTTAATATCGCAATAAAAATTATGTGATGAGTGATAGTGTGAACCACGTTGAAATATGTGTGTTAAGGCATATGTTGATAGGATATTAGTTTGAAGGAATATGTGAAGTCATATCTTTATCTATAAAAAGTGTGTCATATAATATAAGAAAGAAAAATAAATAAATACACATGAAATATTGCATAAATAAAAAAATCAAGGATAAGATGGAACATGCATGGTTTTGATAACACCTTCAATTTTTGAAAATTTGACATGCCTATGTCCTTTCAATGTGTCGATAGAAGTTTGGTCGACATATTGCTAAATCTACCCTAGAGCCCATCTTCGAGGATTAAAATTTTACAACTCAGAGGTTATCTTGAAAATACATATGGTAGAATTTTTTTTGGTACATATGGTAGTACGTCTACTTAGTTTTGTCCTTCTTGGATGAGTTCTGATGGGCTATTTAATACTTTTCTAATTGTGACAGGACTAAATTTGGTGTTCTGGAAAGTTTCAAATTTCATAATTTTGAAGGCAACCCATTTCTTGTTTTGGTATAAACTGCAGTTCTATTTTCATAAAAAATGGAGGCCATTTGATACATGATTTTAATGTATTTTGGCTATAGCGAACACATCCAATGGGCTGATTTACAAAGGAGGTGCCTACATTTTGATTTCTAGGAGAAACCTTATTTAAAACCCACGTTTTAAATAATTGATTATAGTTGCTCACAAAAAATATCAGCTTCAAGGGTCCCCGTTTGTGTGTAGTGAATTTTTGCCCATTCGGGTGGCAAGCGAAATTAAAATTTGTATATTTCTTAATGTTGCAAGAGATAATATTTAAATTATATAATAAATATTATAAATGTTATTACAAGTTAATTGTACAAAGTTCTAGGGAAAATTTTAATATTTACAAACTTTGTAAAGTTTAAACTTTATGTCTTGCCTTCCCTTTACCCTATGATAGAAGCTAGTAGGCAAGTGGGGAAAAGTGTAGAGAGGTGATTAAAGTTTTAAAATACTTTATTAAGACTTTATTAAACCTTGCAAGTGTTTTATTAAACCTTTGTACGCATTTAATATTATTTTTGCATTATTGTCGAAAGCGGGCAAACATGGAAATGATTTTTTTCTGAATGCCTATTTCATTTCTCATCACATGTAAATGCCATTTGGGGGATTTTGGAGCTATTTGAGAATTGGAAAATGTTTTTCAACACCCCAATAGCAAGTTTTAGCATAAATTTGTCAATTTTTTATTGTCGACAACATGAAAATGGTCTAAAATTGGATGCCATTTGAAGCAATAAGAGAAACAAACCATAAATCAAATGAATGCCTTTACATCATTGAGAATGGCTTACAATGCCTCTCTCATTCACAAAATATGAAGATCAATCACGTTTTTAACATTTGGGGCAAATTTTTAGAATGCTTGTAGGTTCAATATGATTATTTCTTCATCCAAAAGCCTTCCCAATCTATTCCTTATGCCTTGGGAGAATTTTTGCAATATTTTGAGCTTTTGTAGAATGCAAGTAAGAAAAGAAAAGACCCAAATGCATTATCGAATTAAGAAGAAGAGGAAATTGTGCTTTTCTAATAAGTATGCTTAGTTAAAATGTATGGTACAAATGAAATTCTCAATTGTGAGTAAAAGGGTTTTGACCCAGATTGTGAAATTTTTCACTTGAAATGAAAATGGAGCTGGTAAATATGTTTTTGTAGGCAAGGTAAAAGGTTATATGGAAGGAATGATTATGGCAAGGAAAATGGATAAATGCAAAGGGTATGCCCCCTCAAGAGGAGGACGAAGGAGAAATAGGGGTCCCAGATGAATTCTTGATAGGAAGAAACAAATGGTATGGTTGAAAAGAGCACAAAAAATTAGGCAAGTTTTCTTTTTGAAAAAAGTCAATCTGACAAATGGGGTGCAAATGGTGGCCCTGGAAAGGGAAGAGATTAATTGGAGGGAAAAAAGGTAAATAAGGGGTAAAAAATACCCCTTTAAAAGGGTGGGGAAAAGAATATAAGGTAATTTTAAAAATTACCTCACCTCATTTGCACTGTAGCAGTTGAGAGAAGAGGAGAGAAGAGGAAGCAAATGAGGAGCAAAGATGCCATAGGATAACGACTCTGAGATCATCCACCTAGTGGACAAGGTCCGACGAGCATACCGTTAGCAGGGTGGGCCACCCTAGGTTAGCAAAATAAACCCATATGTATATTTTTCATGATTTTTTATGCATTTTAAATACTTTCTCAAAAATGTAAGAAATGGGTTTAGTGGGTGGGTCAGAATAGAAAAATGGGTATTCGAGAAAAAAATTTAAAAAAAGATTGAAAAAGACAGGATTTCGCAAAGAGGAGTCCCTCGTAGGAGGGAAAATACACCCTTTGTTGGACGGACCCACCTCGGCTCGGGACAAGTCCACCCCAGGGTTGGGTGGGTCTGTTCCTCTATAGGGGCGAATCCACCCCAACCAGGGGCAGGTCCACTCCACTACAGGAGCGAGTCCGCCCCATGATGAGGCGACCAGGCGGCATCGCGTCTAGCAGCGACACCGCCCAGCACCGCCCTATGGACAGTGGTGGCGACCCCACCCCAATAGGGGGCAAGTCCACTCTGGTGTGAGGGCAGGTCCACCCCAGCTGGGGGTAGGTCCACCCCACTATGAGAGCAAGTCCACCCTAGTCGAGGTGGGTCCCCCCTTGCAGCGGGGTAGGTCCCCCTCGCGGTGGGGCAGGTCCCCCTCGCGGTAGGGAGATAGATGCTGCCGCAACTTACGGTGGCGCCGCCAGCTGGGGCCACCTCGAGCAGGGGTGGAGCCACCCCGACCAAGGGTGGATCTACCTAGCTATAGGGGTGGGTTGACCCCGGGCAAGGGCAGATCCAACCTGTTGTAGGGGCGGGTCCGCCCGATCAAGGGCATGTCTACTCAGTTGCAGGGAGGGAGGAGGGGGGATGAGAGAGAGAGAGAGAGAGAGAGAGAGAGAGAGAGAGAGAGAGAGAGAGAGAGAGAGAGAGAGAGAGAGAGAGAGAAGAAGAGAGAGAAAGAGAGAAAAAAGAAGGAAAAAGAAAGTCGCGGGATTAGGAAAAAGAAATTGACAAATAATTTGACAAGGTGGATGGTATGTTTGTAGGATTTTGGTCGATTATGGACCCACGAGCGGAGGTGAGAGGCACTAGTGGCAATGATATAGGTGATGAGAGGGGAAAACCATGTAGCAAAGGAGCATGCGGGGTTACTACACTTAGTGCAGTTTCCAGAGATGAGAGTGCATTGAGTGATGTTGACAACCTTGATAGAGAGATGGAGCTCAACGACATCGATGTTTCATTTGTCGACAGGGGAGATGATGGTCACTTTAGAGGATCTGTGGTGGATTGTGAGGTTACCGCTAGTAGGTCAGTTAGTGAGTGAGGTGGTTTCAATAGGAGTGTAGCTAGATGAGACTATCCTTGTGCTATTTGGGCGAGATGACTTGTCGATACAGAGGGGGCAGATAGATGTGGACATATGTCTGGCCTTGGGGTTGCCTGCATTACCATTATTTTTGTGTTGTCTGATTAGCAAGATACTATTGTTAGATCAGAGCAGGTGATTTTGTAGCTTATGGTACATGGAGGTGATTTGACATATTGTCAAGTGGAGGGAGGGATAGTTTTCCTAGGGGTCATGTGTATTGGCCCAGTTATACCAAGATATGCATGTGATTTGAAATCGGGGGATGCAGAGCATGATGCATAAGACGCTATTACAGGTGTTGGGGTGGGAGCATATCGTGGTGACGAGACCCATAGTGGTCAAGAGGGGAGATTTGGATGATAGAGAGCCGATGGCTTGAGAGTTTGGGGCAGCCAGGAGCTGCATCTTATGGTATGAGACACAAGGAGAGATAGATTAGTGGAGGAGAGCGTTTGATGATTTATGGGAGGAGCGCATCATATGGTGGCCATACATGTATTGGTGGTTTAGGGGATGGAGGGATGAGGAGGAGAGACGTCAAGGTTTCTTCAGGTGCAGATGTTTTCTAATTGGGATTCAAGGACATACAGTGGAGGTGCATCGTTTGAATAAGGTGATGAGGCAGTTTGGACTTATGTAGGATATTCCAACATCGTCGACTATGTTTCGTCCACTTACCAAAGAGGTACCATGGGGAGTGAGGTTGTTAGCGAGGTCAATGAGGGAGGTGTGGGTGATGGTGGGTGGGATACCCCATCCAAGGAGGGGGGTTGGGCTAGAGGATGCAAGAGTTACAGATCGGTACACTCGGTGGTTCCGTAACCACATATGGGAGAGGGTCACACTAGCGGAGCCGAATGTGGGAGCCGTGGAGTGGGGGAAAGAGGATGGGCAAGAGGAGGAGGGATAGGAGGATGAGCAAGAGGAGGAGGGACATGAGAATGAGAAGGAGGAGGAGGGACAGGAGGATGTGAGACATCAGAGTGGTGAGGTGGATGAGGGTGGTGTTGGAGATCAGCCAGAGAGGAGGAGGAGGGTTAGGAGGAGGCATTCTCAGAGGAAGGCTAGGAGAGATGTGGGGAAGGAGATGGAGGCAAGAGGTCAAGGTGATGGGGGGAGGAGATGGAGGTAGAAGGGAGTGAGCCCGAGGTGGAGGTGTTGGGGGTGGTTGAGGGGAGGGCTACACAGATAGGGATTGGTGGTAGAGTATGGTGGAGGAGAGTGCAGGTGAGAGCCAGATAGGAGGAGGGGGATGGTAGGAGGAGAAGGCAAGAGGACAACCAAAGAGATTGATGAGGGTGGGAAGGAGAGGATAGCTATAGAGGATCCAAGTGATGAGCTAGGTGGAGCCTGTTTAGTAGGAGGTAGAGGTGGAGGTGATGGACATGAATGTGCAGATGTTGGAGCCATTAATAGTAGTGACAGTGGTGCTAGTGGATGATCTAGTGGTGTTATTGAGAGGGGCCTAGGTGAAGATATGGGTATTAGAGGAGGAGGTGAGGAGGGCGGAGGTCGAGGTGTAGAGGGTGAAGGAGTCAGAGCTGATAGATTTTGAGTGTGTTGTGAGTTGACTGATGACAAACATACTAGTGATGGAGAAGGAGAGGGAGGATATACAAGTGGAGATGGAGAGGGTGCAGGATGAGCTGGCTTAGGTGACTTGGTATCGAGATAGATTAGAGGTTGTGATGATAGTGGCTCAGATGTGGGGTCAGCCAAAGCCAATAGGAGGGGGGAGATGGAGACACTGAGAGGATAGGTGGCAGGGCTGGAGGGAGAGCGAGTAGACCTATTAAAGAGGATAGCTACTATATAGACATTCTTGGAGGAGATGAGAGTGAGGCCTGAGGCTCTAGAGGCCGGGTTAGAGGCAGTGTAAAGAGAGAGAACCTAGGGATATGTGTAGGTGTTACAAGGAGAGAGGGATGATGCATAGAGAAAGGTCCAGATTTTGCAATTTTAGAGAGATGCAATAGTGGGTCGGACAAAGAATGATGAGAGGGATATAGCATAGAGGTAGGTGCAATGAGGATAGGGTGATGGGATAGAGTTAGCTATACAGGGCTTACAAGTAGAGATATAGAGTGTACAAGTAGAGAGGAGGAGGACTCCAGAGTAGACACAACTATTGACAGCAACACAGGAGGCATGGGAGTAGGAGCGGAGAGCCATCACCAGAGAGTGGGATAGATATAGATATGAGTGGAATGCCACCAAGTTCTAGGTTGGGCAGCGAGATGAGTACGTGTAGGAGGCAGGATACTGGAGATGTGCATATGAGTGGGCAATTCCAAATCTAGCACAATGGACAACACAATATGTTGGGCAGGTACCACAGATGCTAGTACCCTCCCAGTCACAAGGGACACGGACCCGAGGGTATAGTGATTTCCAGCCGATTCCTTCTCAGTTTGGGACTCCAATGCATGAGCCTCAGGGGCCTCTAACATATAGGGGACCAATGCCTAAGTCTCCTCAGAGGTCAAGGGTGGGCAACTCAAGGCCGAAAGAGGATAGGTGATAGGACACAGGTACTGTGACAAGTACTAGATGGAGGTGTAGCACATATTCCTAGATGATGCACCTTATTTTGAGGATGGGATGTATGTGATTATGATATGACTGTATTTTGGATATGAGATGGTCATTGTTTTATTTTTATGATGATATGTGATGGTTCTCATTGATATTATGTTGAACATTTTTTTTTGACAGATGATTTAGGGTATGTAGATGGTTGTATACTTATGTTTTTATGACAGATGATGTATGCTATGCAGATGTATATGATGTTTTTGTGTTGATATGGATGTTGTGTCGATGTATGATGTTAATGATTTTTGGATGATGTGATTATGGATCATGTTAACAATTTATGAATGGTAATACAATTGTATGTATGATGTAATTAATATGGTCCTAATAATATATGGAAATGTATAGATGAATGAATCTAATGGATGGATGTTAAATGAACCTAATGAATTGATGTAAATGGATAAATGATGAACCTAAATGAATTGATGTGAAGGAATGAATGATGAACCAAAGGGATGAATGATGAACCTAAATAAATTGATTTTAATGAAAAAAAGATGAACTTAAATGAATCTAATGGATGGATGTTAAATGAACCTAATGAATTGATGTAAATGGATAAATGATGAACCTAAATGAATTGATGTGAAGGAATGAATGATGAACCAAAGGGATGAATGATGAACCTAAATTAATGGATTTTAATGAAAAAAAGATGAACTTAAATGAATTAATGCAAATGGATAAATGAACCCAATGAATGGATGTAAATGGATAACTGATGAACTTACACATCAAATGTAATGTAGAAATAAGTATCAACGGGTAGGTGATAGGCATAGGGTGTGTGGGAAACGACACTTGTCAAGAACCATAGGGATCCTGAGAAAGAAATTTAGTAAGGATGAATGAGCGTTTGCACAACCAAAATCAAGAGTCATAGATGTAGGAGGGGAATATGCAATGAAATGAAATGCAACATGAATGCAATTTTCCATCCTTTAGAGAAATGATTTTTTATATAGCATAAGACATCGGGTGTCAGGGTATGTAAACCAAGATGGAATAGTCTCTAATGCATAAAACAAACACAACACACAAGAAGGCTATCCCAATACCCCAAAGTCACGATGACTTTGGTCGAGACAGGTATTGGAATAACCACAAGAACAAAGGGATGCCCCAACATAATGTAGGATCCAAGAGGAATCTTGGTGGGTAATACGTGGAGTATATTGGTAGAAAACAATGATAAAATAGTCAAAATATGCCTCTATGTTGACTAGGAAAAACATACCATAATATGATGGATTATGCGATCTTGACTAGTTAAAAGAGGGAGCACAAATAATAAACAAAATCCAAAAGTACCAAAAGATCATGATCAATTACAAGCATCCTTTGCCATAAGATCCCAAGGATGGAAGGGGTGGATGTGGTCTATTAGGAAGGATGCATCTTGTTAAGACCGAGGATGGATACTAAGCTAAAGAGACCTAGATGACATAGGATGATTGCCAGTGGGTATATTTCTTGATACGAGATCTTGTTTGTGAAGAATCAATGATGATAGGGACATACTTGACAACAAGACAACAAGAGGACAAGACATAACATAAAGACCTAGGGGCTCGGGGGTTGATCAAAGATCAGCCTTTCCTACATCAAAGAGCAGAGCCCTCGTAGTTCAAGAGAAGACCACGATAAAAGAGAGGAAAGTGGACTAATGGGAAGTGATGGATGACTAAGACAAACACAAGCCTCGCAGGCAAATCAAAAGAAAAACCTTTCCTACATGAAAGAACAGGGGCACCATAGTTCAGACTGGACAAAAGACCGAGGATGGAAAAGATGGAAAAGTGGACTATGAGGATACATGATGAAAGAAACAATGCCTCAGGGCCTTATCAAAGATTAGCCTTGCCTACGTGCAAGTACAGAGGCATTGTAGTTCAAGAGAAGATGAGATGAGACAATGAAGACAATTATGAAGGGAAAAATGCCTCGGGGGCCTATCAAAGATTAGCCTTGTCTACGTGCAAGCATAGAGGTGTCATAGTTCAAGAGAAGGCACGATGAGACCTAGTTGGGGACCAACATGAAGAGTGAACCTAGATGGAGACACACATGACATTGAGAGGACACAAGCTCAGATAAGGATAACAAGCTCAAGATTTTAGATAGCGGATGATGATCATCCAATGCTCAACCAGAATATACCAAGCGACGAGGTGATGTAAGTGGATGGGAGGATAGGGGGATTGAGGAATCAACGGATAAGCCATAAAGTATCCAGGACACGAGGTAGATAATGGTTAAGCCCTATATGAGAGGTTCCTGTTGCTAGGTTTTCAGCAATTGTACGTATCCAAGGCACCACGCCGAGGTGGTTTTCACCATAGGATGAATTATTATTATTTTTTTGCTATTTTTTGGATTTTTTTATTTTTTTGTATTTTTTGACTTTTACCAGCCCTAGCTAACCTAAGTATAGAACTTCTTTATATGCATGATATTGATGGGTTCTTCTAAGGGCTCCCCTTTAGGGGTAGAGAGCCTACAAGCATCAAAACCATACTTTGTGGTGATAACATAAGGGACCAACCAGTTTGCTTCAAACTTACCCTTTTTTCTCTCGATCTTGCTGATTCCATTGATTCTCCTTAAGGACTAGATCACCAACATCGAATTGGCAAGAGCAGACTTTCTTATTGTAGCTCATTTTGAGTCGGTTTTGATAGGCTTGTAGATGGTTATAAGACTTCACCCATTTTTCATCTAGCAATTCCAATTATGCCAGGCATGCCACTCGGGTGTCTTCATCAGTGATGAGATTTTTGAGGGAGATTCAGAGTGAAGAGATTTCAACTTCGATTGGAAATATGGCTTCAGTGCCATAGACAATAGAGTATGGATTAGCGCCAATGGGGGTGTAGATGGATGTATGGTAGGCCCAAAGAGTGGAATGGATATCGAGGTGTCAATCGCGGCCAGTGTTATTGACCATCTTCTTAATGATTTTGATCAATGTCTTGTTTTTCACTTGTGCTTGTCCATTACCCTAGGGGTAATAGGGGGTGGAACAATGATATTGGATATGATACATGTCACAAAGAAGCTTCATACACTTATTCTTGAATGGATTTCCATTGTCGGTGATGATGGCGGAGGGCATACCATACTTGCAGAGGATATGGTAGAGGATGAACTTAGAGATCTGAACACGAGTGATTTGAGTGAGTGGTATAGCTTCCACCCACTTAGTAAAGTATTCAGTAGCCATGATGATAAAAG
Organism: Sequoiadendron giganteum; assembly: GCA_007115665.2. Classification (NCBI taxonomy): domain Eukaryota; kingdom Viridiplantae; phylum Streptophyta; class Pinopsida; order Cupressales; family Cupressaceae; genus Sequoiadendron; species Sequoiadendron giganteum. The sequence goes on along the minus strand of CM021101.1, from coordinate 245,483,386 downwards.
TGTGACCATTAGAGGATGGAGGATAAATCTTTCCAATCAAGTCAAAAGCCCATTGTGAAAATGGCTAGGGTGTTGTGATAGGTTGTAGGTCTTGTACTGGAGCGTGAATTAGATCTACATGTTGTTGACATGGAAGAAATTTTTTGACATATTCACAAGCATCATGTTCCATTGTAGGCCAATAATATCCTACTCTAAGAATCCATTTGGATAAGGCCATACCATTAGAATGGGCCCCACAAATACCGCTATTCACTTCTGTTAATGTTGTGCGGACTTCAGTTTCATCTAAACAACGGAGGAGAGTTCCATCATACCCACATTGATAAAGTGTATCACTGATGATGGTGTAGTGGGCGGTGTATTGGATGAATGATTTATGTTGGTTTCTTGTGAGATCAAGCGGGAGGGTGTTGTCATGGATATAGGTGTATTTTTTGTGGTACCAAGGGGATTCAGGACCTACAATAGCACACACCATGTCACTCTCAGGGATATCATACACTGGGATTAGGAGTTTCTTGACTAGGAATTGATAATTTGTGCAATCTTTTGGCATGTCAAGGAGAGAACCAATGGTAGCCATAGCGTCTGCTACCTTATTTTGGAGTCTCAGGATTTTCTCAAATTGGATGGAGGTAAAATATTTTTTGAATTCATTGACCATACGTTTCTAAGGCAAAAAATTTTCATCTTTTCTGAGAAACTCATCATTGACCTATTTTATAACCAACTGGGAGTCACCAAAAACTTGCAGATGAGTGATGTGCCATTGGACTACAATTCTAAGGCATGTGAGAAGGGCTTCATATTTAGAAATGTTATTGGTGTAGGGAAAATCCAGTCTGAATGATTTAGATATGTAATCCCCTTGGGGGGTGATAAGCAAGACTCCTACCCCCGATCCATTATGGGTGTGTGATCCATTGAAGTACAGTTTCCATGTGGTAGCTTCTGATACTACAAATACTCCTTCATCTGGAAATTCGGTTTCTATGGGATAGGCGTCTACTAATGGGGCATCTGCCAACTGGTCTTCTATTACCTATCCTTTTATGGCTTTTCTGTCCATATATTCTATATTAAATTCACTCATAATCATGATCCATTTAGCCATTCGGCCAGTTAGGGTTATCTTGGATAATAGGTACTTGAGGGGGTTGACTTTGGATATCAATTTTATCGAATGGCTAAGCATATAGTGGCACAATTTTTGTGTACTGAAAACTACAACGAGACATGCTTTCTCCATTGGTGAATAATTAAGTTCATAACCCACCAGTGTTTGACTAATGTAGTAGATCGCCCACTCTTTTGAGGATTTCTCATGTTGTGCCAATAATGCCCCCAATGCAACTGAAGTGGCAGAGATGTAGAGCAAGAGGGGTATTCTAGGGATAGGTGGCATCAAAATTGGTGGATGGGCCAAGTATTATTTGACCATATCAAAACCCAATTGACACTATTGATTCCATTTGAAGGTGGTTGAGTGAATGATTGATATTTATCTGCAACCTGAGCTATAACTGACGGATGAATTGTAGTTTTACTTGAAGGCTCCTTAATTGTTTTAGGTTTCTAGATGGAGGCATATCCATGATAACTTTCACTTTAGTTGGGTCAACCTCGATACCTCTTTAGGAAACTATGAAGCCTAACAATTTCCCTAACGTGACACCAAACACACAATTTTTTGGATTTAGTCTCAGCTTGTACTGCTCCAAGTGCTTGAAGATATTTTTCAAGATGGAAGGGTGCTCTTCTCTAGTTCCAAATTTTCCTAGTAGGTCATTAGCATAATCTTCCATGATGATGTGGATGAGGTCATGGAATATAATAGTCATTTCTTGTTGATATGTTGCCCCCACATTTTTAAGACCATAGTGCATGACATTATAACAAAAGGTACCCCAAGGTGTTGTAAAAGAAGTTTTGTGTTGATCCTCAGGGGCAATTCAGATCTGATTCTAGCCAAATAAGCCATCAATAAGGGATAACATCTCGTGTCCCGTAGTAATGGCAACTAAAATGTTGATGTTAGGCAAGGGGAAGTCATCTTTTGGATAAGCTTTGTCAAGATCCCAAAAATCTGTGCAAATTCTGATGTCTCCATTAGGTTTAGCAACAGGTACTTTATTGTAAATCCAATCATAATAATCAATGGGTTTGATAAAACCAGCATCTAGTAATTTTCCCAGTTCTTTTTTAACCAATAGTGCTACCTATGGGTACATCTTTCAGAGCTTCTACTTGACTGGTTTGGCATCTGAACAAACATCCAACTAGTGTACAACAAGATTAGGATCTAGGCCAGGCATATTAGAGTAATCCCATGCAAAGTTGATAACCCCTTCATGAAGAATTTGGACAATGGTGAGGTATTCTTCTTCTAATAAATATTTGGCTATGTAGGTGATCCTTGGATTTTTTGTTGTCCCCAAATTTACCTCTTACATTTCTTCAATTAGAATAGAAGACTGCTTCGATATTTGTGTTCCTAAAAGGGGAAGATGAACATCCCCATATTCCAATGTTGTATTGAGGCTTTCACTGTCAAATACACCCTTTTTTTTTACTTTTTCCCAATCAAAAAGTGCCTCCGTGAGGTTTTCACTTGATGACCTATTTTGCTTTTATTTCTTTTTAATTTTGTAGCTAGGGCATTCATCTTCCCCCAATATCATGAGATGTACATAGGTATCCTCTTAGGGAAATGTGTTGACAGGTGCGCTACCTTGTAGGTCATGATCAATAAGTTTAGGATGTTTGAGGGATAAGGTTATGGTGCAAACAGACAAGCATTCAAACATGGCGGGGAGGTCAATGTGATTCAAATCGTCGTATGTGTGTATGATGGACTCTTCCTCCGGTATATCTTTGAGGGAACTGTCATCAACACTAACATTGTTAGAAGTGCTAGAGGATATTGTAGGAACTTTTTGTTTAGTATCATAACCCAAGCCCATATTTTTCGGTTGGATAGTAGCTACTTCAATGGGATAGCATTTTCCTTTTTCTTCTGCATCAAGGCCTCCACCTTAGTAATGACACTTTTCAATGAACTTGGATGCACGTGGATAAAATTATTGAAATTATTCTATAAGGGGATGTGGTGGCTCAGGTTCCTCTTGATAAACCCATTGAATGATGTCCCCTTCCATTTGGTCTTGAAGGGATCCTAGATCATTGAATGTCGTCGAACCCATGTTCTTGGAGGTGAGTGTAAGAGTCTTTTCTTCCACTTTTGGTACTGGCATAATTCGTTGTCCATATGTGTGGGGTGAGGGTGGCATGGTTGCCACATTTAGTGTGGTATGCATTTCATATTCACCACATCCCTTGTCTATGATCTAGACCTTGGTGATGATGGAAGCAGGTGTGGATGATGGTGGAGATGAGGTGTTTAGTATATTGGTGGATGGGTCAGGATCAAATGTTGGGGATGCCCCCATTTTGACTCCTAGCCAGCAATGTGAATGCGGGAAAGAAGCTTCCAAAGCACAAAAATATTCAAAAGGTTGGGGATAAACTTGTATGGTAACCTCCATTCCTTGAAATAGGAACTTTAAGCATTGATGATAGGTGGATGGGACGACTTGCATAGAATGAATCCATGGATAACCAAGAAGGATGTTGTATGGAAGTTCAAGGTCCAAAACATGACACATAGTGCATTGCACAAGAGGGCCCACTTGAATAGGGAGGCAAATAATTCCTTCAGAATCTCGCTCTGTGTTATCATATGCCTTGATGGTGATCACTTGATTTCTTAAATCAGCCTGGGTGTATCCAACCTATTGTATGAATTTTAATGTGCAAAGATTTAGGGCCAAACCATTATCTACCAATACCCATTTTACTTTTTGACAATTTACACCAACCTCGAGATGGAGGTGGCGGTTGTGGCTTGAATCAAGATGCGGTATGTCTTTTTGGCTAAAGGCTAATTGATAGGTTGATGAGAGATTGCTTACAAATTCTTGAAATTGGGTAGGGTCAATATTATCAATCACTTGTGTGATTTTCAAAGCCTTAGTTAAGATATCTTGATGCATGGGAGATGACTTAAGCAGATCAAAGATGGATATTTGGCCTGTAGTCTTACCTAGATGGTCTAGGATGTTATATTGTGAATGGACGGATGACCGTTGGGTAGATGGACGAGTTGCGGGGACTGTGATGCGAATCTGTCGAGTGGTAACAACACATTACGGATCTTTTCCTTTGACATGAATTATGGATACACGTGGCTCCACTTGATCTACACGGGATACCACACCTTGGTAATGGTATGGCACATTTTTATAACTAATGTTATTGGTGTTGTTACCTTGCTTGTGGTTGTTTCTAGATCTAGGATTAGCGTTGGAAGTACTAGGACCTTGATTGTGGTTAGGAAAAGCGTTTTGATAAATCTAGAGTTGAGAATTGGATGAAGATGTTGTGTTAGCATCTACATGGATTTCACCTTGATCTATGAGACCTTGAATGTAGGTTTTTTGGCCTTGAAATTTATCTAGGATATGTTCTTTAATCTTGTGAAATTCACAATATTTGTTATCTTTAAACCAAGCTGGTTTGGGTTTAGACATATCAAGAGGTTTGTTGATAGGATATTTGATGGGATAATTACCTTGAAGAAGCTTGTTAAACACCATGCTAAGGGGTTCTCCCAACTAAGTGAATTGTCATTTTTTGCCCCTTGGTTATTTTGGTTGGATTTTTGTCGTGGTGCCCCTTGGGGGATGGATATGGAATTCTAGGCTGACAGTTGTTGCTGAGGAGGGTATCTTTGCATGGTGGTGTCCACTTGAACATGTTTAGTTTCAGTGACACCATCATTGACAACATTTTTATTTCTATTCCAATAACGAGGTTTATCCCTACAGGACTTCTCTCTATCGAAATTGAAATATTTGACTTTCCCTTTTGCAATAGGGGCTCGTTCCAAGATGGGGCCCTTCTCCACAAGTGCCACAAAGGTGGTGATACAATGGAGTTGGAAGTTATGAGCCATATATGGGTGAGAATTTTTGATAAATAGTGTGACCATATCTTTTTTTGATGGTGGGGATTTCATCCTGGTGGCTAAGGCACACCATCTTTGTAAGTAGCTTGCAAAGGTCTCTCCCTTATGTTGTTTTTCCTTTAGGAGATCAAGTGTGTCAATATCCTTATCTAGATTAAAAGAGAAGTGGGAGACAAACTGTATGGATAATTGTGCAAATATTTTGATAGATCCCTTTTCAGGACCCATAAACCAATTAAGGGCAACTCCCTATAGAATTTTAGGGAAAATTCAGATAAGATAATTGTGATTATGCATGACCTCTTGGCAATGGGCGTGCCAGAAATGTGATCTCCTAAAATGCTAAGTTCCTAATGTGAGATGATAAAAAACTAATGATGCAATGAAATGAACTAACATAAAAGAAGAAACCTCAATGATTAGCCTAAAGAAATATAATCATGAAAGAAAGATGAAAAATATTAAAATTGGTTATACCTTCATGCTGCTCCTTCCTTGGTTGGCCCTTTGATCCTTGAAGACTTTTGTGCTCTTTGGATGCAAGATGGATGAAATGCTAGATGATATGGTGGATGAGAGCTCAAATGGTAATTTTGTAAGATTTTGGATAGCAAAAGATGTCTCTCCAAAATGAGAGAAATGAAGGGGTATTTATAGGATAAATTTAATTCCCTAGAGAATTCAATGGTTGAGATTGATCCAACAAAATCAAGATGAAGGGCTATGGTGAGTTGAGGACTCACAAGCCCTCACATCTTGACATGTGGAATGTGAGATGGCTTAGGGTAGAATGATGTGGAAATGAAGTGGAAGATAAGTACATGAGGTGGAAGAGAAGTACATGAGATGGATGAAGGACAAGTACCTTGTAGGTACCTTGAGAGATGAGAGAATTTCCTCAAAAATAAAATTTTTGTCCCCAAATGAGGAGGAAAGAGACATTTAAGGAATTTTAGAATTCCTCAAAAATCTCCATGGGAAAAGGGAAAGTGGTTGGAGAAATAAATGTGAATTAAAAATTCGCATTCATTGGAGAGTTTAAAAGGTAAAAGGGGGTCTCCAAAAAGCTAGATATTTGTCACATGTGGGTGATGTGACAAGTCCAAGGTTCTAGAAGTCCTTGGCACATGTAAAGTGACAAGTCAAGCCTTCTAGAACTTTTCATGGGGATAGGGTAGGCCTTGGAAAGATAAAAGTGAATTAAAAATTCACATGGGGAAGATAGGAGCCTTGGGTGAATAAATGTGAATTAAAAATTCACATGGGAAAAAGAGTCAAGGCCAAGAAATGCAAGTGGAAAGGTTGACCAGAAAAGGTATGCCAAATGTGGCTAATGATTTTGATTAAGGTTGTGCAAACATAGGATTATGATAATTAATGAGAGATTAGAGGCAAGTGGGAGATTATGGAGGATGTGAAACTAATCTTGATTAAGTGGTGCACATCCTAATCATAGGTTAATTAATTTAATCCAGATTAAAAGAGGGTTATGGAGAATGTGAAAAGGAGAGAGAAAAATAGGAATTAAAAATTAGTTTTAATCCAAATAAGTCAAATGACTAAATTAAATAAATTTTCCCATTTATTTAATTTAGAGAAGAAAAGGTGTAAGGTAAAGTATTTAATTTATTTAATTACATACTTTAAGAACCTTAGGCAGAAAATGAAATAATGATTAAATAAATTATTTAATCACTATTAATGAAATTGATGAATAGAGTAGACGATTTTGATCATATGGAAGTGATCAAATTTAGATATCTACAAAATGAGATAAGATAATTCCACATGAATTAGTGCACACAGATGCTCAATTCTACACATGATGTCTATTTGCTAGGTTTTCATCATGGTACTTGTCCAAAGAGCCACTATTTTCATGATTTTTTTGGTTTTTTTGGGATTTTTTGAAAGATCTATGCTCACGTTGAACCACCTAGTAGTGTTGATTATGATGCTTCTATCATAATGTGTCATTGATATCCTACTTGAAGAAGTTGTTTCACTAAGATATGTGCACTTTAATGTAACTTTTGAGAATTATGTTATGCTTTGTTGATATTAAAGTTAACATTTTCTTTGTGCGCACATCACAATAGAATTCCTTCTAAATAGTTATGATGAAGGGTGGCTACCAATACAGGGTCAATGTGAGAATTGGATATCATGAATAGAGGAGTGGATGGTGTAGTGTGTTTAGGAATATAAGATGGATTGTTTGATATTTTAAAACCTTCAACTCTCCAAACTTGGGAAGATGAGTAATGATGGGTGGATACGAAAGTGTGTGTAATTAGGACCAACTACTTGATATACTTTGTAAATTTCTTGTGAAGCTGCTTTTGTATTTGTGGATGTCTTTGATGGATAGATTTCCCCTTTTGATTTTTCCCAATAGTTTCTTTGATTGATGGAGTTTGATAGGAATGATCTATCTTTGTGTTTTTTGGTATCCATGTGTATTTTATTTGTCCATTATGCTTCACAACTTCTTTTTCTTTGATAATGTTCTTCATGCTTTGATTTAAATATTTGTTTTAAGGTTGGTCCCAATTCATGGATGGGGTGATGGGTGGATGAATATTTGTGATGTGTGATCCCCATGTTGACATTTTCTTGAGATGAAATTTCCTCCAATATTGTGGAATTAGTACCTTCATAGTTTGATTCTTCTTGTTTTGAGATTTCCTACTTAGCAAGCATTCTCTAATAAATGAACACTGTAGATGATGTTATTTCAATTTGTTGCTCTACTGACTTTGGAATATACTATTTAGTCCAACCTATTTCTTTGAGTGGATAATGTTGGATATCTTCATCCATTATGTACTAAAATTGAATTTGGGATATATCTAATCCTGATGTTGAAAACTCAACCTGACTATAGGAACCAATAACCTCTTGTTTATGTATAATAATTTCAAGAGAAAATGAATTTGTTTATGATTGAATATCATCTACATGTCCATCCAAATAAATCATATCATAAATAGATAGAGGAGTATGTGCTATATGTATATGATCATCATTTGTAATATCTTGTATAGGTTGGAGAATGACTATTAAATCACTATAGCATCTTGGAGATACAAATTCTTGATCTTGATTAATTTTGAAATTTCTTTCAACGTGCTTTGGATCAAGTTCTTGTCATGGGTCAATTTATTTAAAAGGATGGATTTCTTACAAAGGGTTCTTGGATATCTTCATTATAGGAATGGGAAGTGGCTCAATATCCTCTTGATATTTGAGTGGATTTTGATCAAGTGTTGAGATGAGGATTCCTTCAATATCTACCTCCATGAGGTCAAAGGATGTCAATATTTCCTTGAAAGGACCATTTCTAGACTTTGGTGAAATATTTTGATCATTCTTTGGAATAAATTCTTGATATATGTCCTCTAACTCATTAGGTGATATAGAGTCATTGTCAACATGATCATTGGTGAATGGATCTTGAATTATGTCCTCATCAAGTGTAGTGGAGATATTGTCAATGTTTTAAACCATAGGATCAAATGAAGTTAACACTCCTTGAATGGATCATTGTTGGGTATTTTTGAGTGGTTCTGATCATGATTAAGATGTGAATATTGATGTATGTTGATTTGATCATTGGATGAGGTAGAAACATATTCAAGGAACTGATTAATAGATAGATCTTGATCATTTTTTTCAGGAATTATGGTGGAGAGATTGTCACTACTATAATTCGTGGTTGAATCTTGATCATTGTTCTCAATAGTTATTTTTCCTTGATCAAGAGGGTCCTATATGAGATCTTCAAGTTGAATATAGTGATTTTTTATGAAGATTTTATTTATGATATACATAATAAGATTTGCCCTTATTCCAAGAGAGGTTTAATATAGAGTGGTAAACACTTTTTTTTGGAGTGATGAGTTATGCATTAACTAGCTTGTTTGATGGTGATTAAATTGGCTCTCCCAAAGGAGTGTATTCATGTATTTACCTTGTGATATTTTTTCTTGTTGATATGCTTCTTGTTGTTTTTGATCTTGGAGATGTGGTGATTGGGCTTGTTGTACATGTTGTTGATCTTGATATCCAACTTCTTGATATTGAAGATGTTGTTCTTGATGTGGTTGCAGACACAACTCAATTTTTTGATGATATGGTTTAAGCAATGGGAGATTGTGTTGATTTTGGGGTGGAGATGTCTCTTGACATAATGAATCAACTATAAATGAAGCAATTTGATGTCATAAAATTTGATCTTGATTTTTATTTTGACACCCTTGATATAGTTGATTTGGTTGTTGGTCAAGAATATTTGGAATATACACTTGAAGTATTTGTATAGGATCATTCAAAAATAGATTTTGGACAATTTTATGATTTGGGATGATGTTTTTTTTGCATTATAGGTTTTCATTGAACATTTTTATTGTTGGGAAACATATTTCTTTGAATTAAGTAACATTTATTTTGCATTGTGTTACCTTGATTTGGATCAATACATTGAGTTGTCAACATATTGTTTGGATTTTGAAAAAAAATTAGTGTGATTCAAAAATGTATCTATCCCATAGTTCACCAAGTGTGGATTTGATATGTTCATGTTTGGTAAGTTTTTATTTGGTATATTTACATTTGGCATGTATTGAATTGATGGGATTTTTTTTTTTGTTGAAGACTCATGTATTGATCATTTGGTTGATAGATTTGTAGGTTTTGAATTTTATTTAAATATACCATAGGGAAATGTGTTCCAAATTTTAGATTGGGAATACTCACATTTTTTATATCATTGATATTTTTAGGATATAATGATACCGTGTGTGAATTGTATACGTGTGAGTTTTGATAATCAACTAGTAGTGTAAGGCTTTGATAGATTTCTTTATTTAGATTACTCATAATGTATGAATCAAGTTTATATTTCATGTTTTTCTTGCATTTTGACCTTGTTGACCTATAAGAAACTTAGGACCAATTATGAGATGAAAGATGAAAGGGTGAATGATATGGATGATGAACTTTAAAACTCTAGACAACACTAGACTTAGGGTTTTATTTTGATGTTTTGATTTGAGGATTGATAATAAACTCATGAAACCTAAGATACAATATTTACCTTAGGATAATATTTTTCACAATGGATTGTTTGATAATTTAACTAGGTGTATGAAAAAGGATAAATTCCCACAAACTTAACTAAACAAGGTGATTTGGTTTGATTTGATGATTTACCAATGTCTAGGAGGATGGTGTATCCAAAGTTCTAAAAGTTTTTTTTCTGGAATGGAGATGATAAATTTTTTGGGATAGATGAAGTGTTTAATTTTATCCTAAATGAACCTAAGAGGGAATTTGTTTAGATGACCAATATATTTAAGAACATTCTTTACCCTATGAGTAACTCAAAACCAAAAGATCAATGTTTTAAAGACGATAAGACAAAAGATAACAAGAACATGTGTGAGGTTCAATTCATTAATCTTTGGTTAATGAATTTATTTTATCACATACACTTGTCTTGCTTAAGTTTCAAACTAGATGTCTATAACTTTGAACATATTTCATCCCATGTGGAAATCAAGAGGCTAAAGCTATAGTTACCTAGGTTTACTTTGGAAAGTGTGAATTTAGATATAAGTACAAATATTTAGAAGCCTCTAAAAATAAAATACTTAGGGACAAGAAATAATATTGGGCTTTATAAAGTTATTCACATAAATTAAAAATGGTTTGAAATCTCAATGATTGTTCAATGTTTGTTTTTGTTATTTTGAAACCAAGCAATTTGTTTTGATAGATCACGAAAGACTATATTTACAACCTAGAAAAGGCAGATATATTTGAAAATGGGCTTGCCTCATGCCTCAGAGGGATGATTTTACATGCAATTAATGGAGGAGTGTAGATGTATGTTAAGAATTAAATGTTAACCACTATGCATCAAGCACAAATCAGACTTGGTAAGTAACTTCTTGGGAGTAAATTCCAATGCACCATTCTCAAGGAACATTTTAGAATTGGACTTGGTTGGCCACTACAAAAGGGTTTTTAATGATAATATCATGAAAAATGTACGTACACTATCATCTTCTAGCCACTTAAGGATCTTCATCCATTCCCTTCCAATTAAGGATAGGGATTAGGTGCAACACGTTGTCAACAAGATTCAAGATAATTTCTTATGATTTTGCAACCTCTGATATAATGCATTGATAAATGTGTTTCAAGACCTTTCTATGAGTTCTCCATTGTGAGGTGTGTCTCATAGAAATCCCTCTCTTAATGAGAGACTCAAAAAAATCAAAAGAAGCCCAAAAGTGTTTCTCATCACCCAAGATTGCATGAAGCACAAGGGGAGAGGATATACACTTAAAAGATCCTACAAAAAATCACTCATGCAAAGCACTAATTCTTTTTATCCTTCAAAGAAATGATTAATTTTTGTAAGCACCAAACTAGATGTGAAGTTTTTTTGTTCAATTTTAACCAATATTAAAATTACTAGTAAGTGAAGGGTACAATTTTAAACAACTTTTAAAGAAAAATTGCAATGGTGAATTTTAGAGCCTAATTGAAAACTAGTGACCTCAAACATGAAAGAAAAGATAGCACATGTGGGTAATTTCCCCTTTAGTGTTTGAAAACACTATTACAATAATATTTAAATTCCTTTTTCTTCAATTAAATGCTTAATTCTCCTCTTAAAACCCATAATCCATTTTCCAAATGTTAGATGAAATCAAGAAAATAAGATGTTAGGGTTAGATAAACAATTAAGCATTAAAAACCTACAAACTAGACCAAGTTGCAACGTGATTTGAATTTAGGTGCAAAAATGGAAAATTTAACTCTCCCAAAATTGAAAACCACCTACACCATTACATAGAGCATGAAATTCTACATGATTTCAAAAAATAAAAGCTCCAAAAATGACCTTCGTATGACCAAGATATGACCATTTTAAGATAGATTGTAAAATTTTAAAAATAACAATATCACTATTGAAAAAAATCAAATGAATTGCTCTAGTGAAAAATAGAATCACTCTATCAGAAATAGAAAGCACAAAGGTGTTGCTAAAAATCATTGCTTCACTTTGGCCAAAAAAATGTGTCACGACATACTTAGAACATAAAATTCACGTGAAAAATTAGGGAAATTGTCAAATTTGATTTCTCAAGCCCTCCTTCTAGCACCAAAATGTGCATAGGAGATATACCTATGCTAAACAATAGAAAAAAAACATAAGGATTAGTCAAGTTAGGACACATAAATCATATTCCCTATGAAATTCTTAAAGACACAAAGCATGGAAACATCAAACCAAAGCATGAAAAAATAAACAATGCATAATAGAAATCTATCTTAATAATTCAAACCTCAATCACATTGGGGGTTTGATTCCATTTTAATGTGTAACATTGGCCATTTCCCAATATCTTGTTGAGTAAGCTTCAAGATTTTTTGTGCAATGTGTTGAAATTGATGCAATGTGGTGATGAACTCAAGCTAAAATGATGAAGAATCATATAACTATGGATGGAAATGAGTAGAATAATAATGCATGAGATGATGAATCCATTCTTCATAAATAAGACTTCTATTTATAGGAATCAAGGGTTAGAAGAAAAAATTAAATTAGGTAACATGGGAATAAAATAAGGATCAATATCCTTGTGAAAAGTGTCACAAGGCTAATGAAAGCACTAGGGATATGTGCTCACACATTTTGGGATAGGAGATATAAGGATGGAGTGAATGCATAGGTGATCTGTGTAAGAGGGGTGTAAGAGAGAATTTTAAGAATGTGGTTGAGAATGTAAGGGAATTTTTGTGAGGATGTAAGAGAGGTAAACGCCCTTGTAAGAGACAAGATGGAATGTAAGAGGAATTGAGTTCCTTTGTAAGAGGCATTAAAGGAATTTGTATGAGGCTTCTAAAGCCTTTGGAGGGAAAGTCAACAAGTGGGTTGTTGAGAGAATATTCCCATGGAATATCCATTTGTGAGGAAAATGCCTATTTATTTAATTAAAATAAATTGATGTCATGTGCAAGGGGGGTTAATAAACCATAGGTTTATTTAACCAAGGTGGAGTTAAAAGGTAGAGGATTTGCTAATGAAGATTAGAAAGTAGTTTATGGTTAATTAATTCCAAATTAATTAACTTAGGTGGGTTAGGGGTTTGTGAAATTTAATTAAATAGTTGGATTTATTTAGTTAAATGAGAATACATAGGGGTTTCAATTAAATAGTTTGATTTATTTAATTAAATGAGATTAAAATTAGTGAGAAGAGGATGGATTAACCTAATAAATTTAATTATTTGATTAATAGGAGAAAGTGATGAATTTAATTAAAAATGTAGATTATTTAATTAATTAATTAGAATAGAGCTGACTTAGGATGAAATGGTGTTAGTAATCATATTGGAATGCATAATATCAGTCAAGAATATTTATGTGTTCTCAAGATCACATACATAGAATGGATCTGGAGTAGGCATTCTCTTAATCACCCCACAAGGTGATTATATTACAAAATCATATCATTTATCTTTCCCATGTACTAATAATATCACCAAATAAGAAGCTCTTATCCCTATATTGAGAATTGTAATACAGTGGAAAATCAAGGAATTGAAGGTCTATGGAGATTCACAGCTAATCATAAATCAAGTCAATGATGATTATCAAAACAAGGATGATAAGATCACACCTTACAAAAAGATGGTGGAGAGAATTAAAGATTTTTTTGACATCACATTTGAGAAAATACGTCATGTCAACAATGAAGCAACTAATGCTATGGAAACTATTGGGTCCTTGTTAGGTATGCCACATAAGATTCTTAAATGTGAATTCCTCATCAAGAAATTTCTCATACCAACATTTGAGGTACAACAATTTGAATTCGTATGCAAAATTGTTGGTCTCAATTCTCCTTGGTATCATGAAATGTTTACCTACCTCTAGAAAGGTATCCTCCCATCTAAAATAACTCCAAACCTTAAGAAAAAACATTATCAAGAAAGCATCTCAAATTGTTTTGCTAGGTGATTATTGTGATGTCTTAACCAAGAGGGATATTTGACTACATTTAAAGAGGTACATGAAGGCATATGTGGATCATATTCAAGTGGTATGACCTTAGCTACAAAAATATTGAGGATAGGGTACTACTAGCCTATCATGCAATGGGAAGCTCATCAATATGTCAAGAAGTGAATTCAGTGTCGATAGCATGGGGACCTTATCCATGCACCAGCTCAAGAACTCTAACCAATTATTACACCTTGGCATTTCCCATAGTGGGGACTCAACCTCATAAGAAAGATCACCCATACCTAATCTAACAGTCACAATTTTATCAATATGACCATTGATTATTTCATGAAGTTGTTTGAAGTGATCCCTATGACCTACATCATAGGAAAACACATATCTCAATTTTATCTCGAACTACCTCATTTTTCACCACAATCTTCCACAATTCCTTATCTCAGACAATAGAACAACTTTCAAAAATAGGGATGTTCATGAGGTTTTCCAAAGGTTCAATATCTAATACTAATTTTCTACCCCTTACTATCCCTAGGGGCAATAGTCAAGCTAAGGATTCAAACAAAACCAAACTAAAGATACTGAAAAACATGGTCAATGAAGTTCTCTATGAATAGCATTTGCAATTGAACCTTGCCTTATGGGCCGATAGAAATAGTATCCACACACTTATAGGTGCCACCTCCTTTTCCATAGTTTATGGAACTGAAGTTATCCTACCCATCAAGGTCAAGTTCCCATCATTGAGAGTGTCACTGTAGGCTTATTGTAGCTGACTCAAAAGGATTTATAATAAGAAAAACCAAATTTATTCCTTCTAGGTGGGAGATATCATATTGAAGAAAAATAAGAATATGCCAGATCTAGATTGTAAAGGAAAGTTTGAACCTAATTGCCTAGGACCATTCTCACAACTAGTTATGGTTCTGGAGCATATCATTTTTCAACACCTGAAGGAGAACCCTTGCAGGATCCTATCAATAGCTCACATCCCAAAAAATTTAAAGCATAGGCCTGAAGGGTATAAATTCAAAAAATCTAAAATAAATTAAAAATTAACAAAATAAAAAAAGTAGAAAAAATGATTGAAAACAATAAAGAAAAAACTGTCCTTTAGTGAAAACCACTTCAATGGCACTTTGGGAAAGTACCTTGGTGAAAACCTAGCAAATACATGCCTTGTATAAATAAGAATCATCCATCCATCATTGAATCTTCAACTTATCTTGCTTCGCTATCCATTGCATTCATATTTCATCATATTATCCTATTTATTCCATCACCCATGTGCATTTGTATCATAGCTAGATATTGGGTATCATGTTCCCCTTCAATACTACTTGGGAAATTCCTAAGGTCAGTGTTGAAATTCACAAGAAAAATGAGAGGGGGGTGAATTAGTTGTATCGATTAACCTTCACCATAGATCTTAAAAAATTCCACATTCAATTTAATCTATTACTAAGTATAAACATGAAGTGCAGATAAAAAAAAAAGAAAACACAAGAAACACTGACCATCAACACCCTTAAGTTGATAAATATTTCCATGTGTTCTTTTCCCTACAGCTACCACAGTTCTGGACCCTCCTCTAATCTAACAAATATTATCCTAAAACACAAGCTTAAAACCTTTTCTACACATTCTTCCAACACTCAAGAGATTATTCCTTAAGCCCTTAACATAAAAGACATCAACTGTATTATGTTTTCCATCAAAAATAATTGTTCCTTTTCAAATAATCTTTGTAACGCACCGCCGTGGAACCTGTAGAACATTATGACAATCACATAAACAACAAAATAATTTTAAAAACAAAAAAACATGTGACAACAACCACCATAAACATTTCAAGGTTCCACAACTATGATACTATGAATAACAACAATACACTACAATCGCCATATAAATAATTAACTCATGAGAAGTCATGTCTAGATAAATATAACAATAAGAATTTACATACAATAATTCAGATTATAAAAAAGTCTCAGAATAATACAAATAGATACAAGGAATATCATGCACATCATGAGTGTAATACAATGAAGAATGAGATAAGGAAAAGAAGACATCCATGCCATGACATGTCCAAAGAACTAAGCTCTACAACCATTGTGCAATCTAGATCGAGTCAAGGAAACCTCTCATGAATAGAATACCTATAGGGGACCCAATGGAGATGTGGCACATTCCTCCCAACCATGTGGAGCTCGAAAGCCAACCCCCCATGCTAGGAGACAAAACAAGTCCTCAAATCAAACTGAAATCACAAAGAATCAAATACAATCACAAGGTTAGCTCACATGACAACTCAAGAACTACTCAAAGACAAACTATAAACTACAAACTATAAACAACATAATCTCAAAGGTGACTTAGAAATAGAGAGACCACAAAGTCTACTAGGATAAGAGTGTCATCACATATACGGGATAGGTTACCCTGGGTAGCCTTCCTAGGTTACCGGCCCTCTACTAGAGTTACCCTAGCAACCTCTTACGACTCCCGACCCCTATATGTACTATGTTTCCTCAAATCACTTCTCAAGAGGAAAAATTGTTCAAGATGCCATTCTAGGCCTTCTCAACTTTCTTTAAAACCTAAACAAGCATTAAAATCCAATATGAGGTAAAGATTTATCTTGTAAGGTTTGTTTAACTACCCAAACCCCTATAATATGTTTTAATTATCACTTTTTAACATACTTCTAATAGGCTACCCCTGCAACCTCTTCTAGGTCCAGCCCCTAACGAAAGCCACTCTTCCTAAGGTACAAATCCACAAATAGATAAAAAAAGAAGACACCATGCATGCAGCATGAACTTCTTAACCAAGGACCTATAATCAACTGATCTAGTAAATAATCATAACAACATAACTGGCATGGCGAAAATTTTGCAAGTACGTACTCAAATAACATGAAACACAATTTCCCCAATCAAGTAATACATAGGCACAATGTGCGAGATCTACGTTTCCACAAAAAGATACAAAAAAAGGTCTCCATAATTTAGACATACCATACCTCAAAAACAACTAATCGACTCCTCTAGGAAAACAAAACACTTGAACAAAACATCTTCACTTAGAGTATTCAAAATATCAAAAAATCAAATCCATAAGAATTCTCTACTTGTATAACTCATGGTAATACATTTAACAAAGAGAGAAACCACAAAAACCCATTCCAGATGTTTAGTACAAAACCCATTTCATAAGCCCCTAGGAGATGAAATATCAACACCATACCTCATACAAGAAATAATAATATTACTCTAAGTAGGAAAAAGTATTTAGCATTATTTGTGAATACCATTCAAGACTCCCTATCATATAAGACTATTCCCATACATTTGGTTTACTAATTAAAATACAATCAATACATACATAAGGTGAAAATGTTTCTAACTTCACAGTATTATAAAGGATTAAGTTAGACATTAAATTTCTATTATTCCAAAATATGAAAAATTATTACAATTTAATTAAATAATTCATAATTCTAATTCAATGATATTAACGTTATGAATTACTAACCATCATAAAAATGAATAAATAATCAATTAAAGACTAGAGGTTAATTAATATAATACCTCATCTTATTACCACTATCCAAAAATTTCACAAGAGTTAAACTTAAGGAAGATAATCATCATAAGTATACATATATTCATTTTACATAATAGAAAGAAGACCAAAAAATCAATATTACAAATGTGTTACATTAAATAAATATCCACCTCAAATACAAATGAGGGGTAAAATAACATGATACAAAATTAAATAATCATGAGCTCTCCAACTGAATATCTTGCCACCAAGTACTGAAGGTCAAAGGGGGACCCAACGGTGTATGGTGCATATTCCACCCAACCAAGTGGTACCTAAAGGCCCACCCCACATTCTAGGAGATAGGAACAACATAACATGGACAAATTCTACAACCACTAACCATAGGCTGACTCATATTGACACAACCAATAAAATGAACTACACACCACAAACACAACTCTAACATGCTTACATTGCTTCCAGACATAAAATAGATCAAGTAAGTTAAGAAAACCATACATATAAAAAAAAATAGCAACTATTTTCTTAGACAAAGTGTCATCACACAGCTCATAATGAGTTACCCTCAACAGATCTTCATAGGCATCGGTAATATTAAAGACCTAAACCAACCCTCATCCCTCATACTTACTAATGCAGAATCAAATACCTCTCGTAAAGACAAGATAGATGACCTTGCTATTCCAAGCCTTCACACTCACTCCAAGCCTAAACACGAACTTGTGACTATGAGTGAGGCTAGAACCTATTTTTTTAGTGTGAAGTACTACCTAAACTTCTAAGTACATTATTTTAATTATCACTTGATTAATCTACCTCTGAAGGTTACCCAGTCTTACCTCTTACGAGCTCTGGCCCCTAACGAAAGCCACTCTTCTATTTGACAACACACATACATACTAATCACCAAGGGAATCCCAAGTGCATACAAACTAGATAACATAACCATTCCAACATTGGAGGCAACATACAATAAAACTCACTCCAAACACTTGGAGGCAATATAGCACATAATCAACTCCTTCCAAAGGAGGCACAAATCATCCCCATTCGTGGAAAACAGGTAAAAATCTGACTAGACACCATGCACTACCCAAGGGAAATACAAATGGTTGACATAACAAATAGATAACCCCCATCCTCTAGAAACCTCTGCAAGACTTACATAATTAAAGACTCACTTAACCCTTTTCCCCAAACATGAACAAAGAGGAAATAATTTCAACAAGGCAATTGCAAGGAAATAATCTATGTTGGATATACTAAATCCATTTCTCTTTCAAATATATTTGACAATAAATAAAACAATTTCCCTAATAAAATAATTGATTAAAATAATTAATTGTCTTTCTAATTAATGTGAAGGGAAAACTAATTTTAATAAACAATTCAAATCCATGATTACTTTTATAAAACAACATAAATCCACTGCAAATAAATCCCTTCAATTTCCTAATTAAAATAAATGCAAACTCTTTAAAACAAATACATTTAAATAATTTCCTATTCCAATACATTTATCTAAATGTTCTAATTAACACATTTAAATAATTTCAACGTAGATTAATTTATACACCAAGTCTAAAACTAATATTAAAAAATATTAATATATATTACATATACACAATATATACATATATTATATATACATTATATACATTAATTTAAATATATTTTAATCCTTATTAAACAAATATATATATATATAATTTGAAAGCATATTACAAATATATATTAAATATATTTAAAAGTATTTTAAACCTCATAAAAGTCAAAAACCGAAACATTGAAGTTCACACCAAACTTTTATCCATACCCTTTAATTTATAAAGGTTAATGATAAAAGTAAATAAAAAGTGAGGGGGCACGGCTATTCACATAAGGCCGAGCCTCCGCTCACACCATAACCAAGCAAGGTAGGGAGGCGGTGGAGGGTCTCCCTCCACACCACCTCTCCCATATGGGAGTGGCGGTGGGGAGGCAACCCCTCCCCATCTCCCATACGTGGACAAAAAAAAACCACGACTTCATAAACAATAAACACAACTCAACAAAAACAACAAAATCCTTAGGGAGAAAAAAAACATGAATATTCATTGTGATTTTCGAAAGTTGCCATACGAACGGCGATAATAGTCAATATCCATATTTTATTATAATAAAAAAAGTATATATATTATATTATATATATATGAATTTTAACATAATAGATAAATTGGGGAAATTTTGTGAAAACATTCACCTATAGGTGAAATTGTAAAAATTACCAGAGAACACCCAAATTCATAGAAGATTTTTAAAATAAATTATTTGATTAGCTTAGTCAAATTTAAACACTGGTAAGGAAACTATTAATTTGTTACAAAGGTTTTCAATCAACTCTTAATATCTTCTTGGTTTTTCCACCACAAAATACATAGAGGTTTCACAATTTCCTTTTTACTACAAAGGTTTAATTTTCTAAAATCTAAATTTATTTTCCTCTAGATTTATTTCACAATTTAGATCTAATAAAATTTCACAAACATCACAGTTCATAATCATGTAAAAAATGAAGCAACTAATGCTATGGAAACTATTGGGTCCTTGTTAGGTATGCCACATGAGATTCTTAAATGTGAATTCCTCATCAAGAAATTTCTCATACCAACATTTGAGGTACTAGAATTTGAATTCGTATGCAAAATTGTTGGTCCCGATTCTCCCTAGTATCATGAGATGTTTACCTACCTCTACAAAGGTATCCTCCCATCTAAAATCACTCCAAATCTTAGGAATAAACTTTATCAAGAAAGCATTGAAAATTGTTTTTCTAGGTGATTATTGTGATGTCTTAACCAAGAGGGAGATTTGACTACATTTAAAGAGGTACATGAAGGCATATTCAAGTGGTATTACCTTAGCTAAGAAAATATTGAGGATAGGGTACTACTAGCCTATCATGTAATGGGAAGCTCATCAATATGTCAAGAAGTGAATTCAGTGCCGATAGCATGGGGACCTTATCCATGCACCAGCTCAAGAACTCTAACCAATTATTACACCTTGGCATTTCCCATAGTGGGGACTCAACCTCATAAGAAAGATCACCCATACCTAATCTAACGGTCACAATTTTATCAATATGACCATTGATTATTTCATGAAGTTGTTTGAAGTGATCCCTATGACCTACATCATAGGAAAACACATATCTCAATTTTATCTCAAACTACCTCATTTTTCGCCACAATCTTCCACAATTCCTTATCTCAGATAATAGAACACCTTTCAGAAATAGGGATGTTCATGAGGTTTTCCAAATTTTCAATATCTAATATTAATTTTCTACCCCTTACTATCCCTAGGGGCAATGGTCAAGCTAAGGCTTCAAACAAAAGTATACTAAAGATACTCAAAAATATGGTCAATGAAGTTCTCTATGACTAGAATTTGTAATTGAACCTTGCCTTATGGGCCTATAGAGCTAGTATCTGCACACTTATAGTGGCCACCTCCTTTTCCCTAGTTTATGGAACTGAAGTTATCCTACCCATCAGGGTCAAGCTCCCATCATTGAGAGTGTCATTGCAGGCTTATTACAGCTGACTCAAAAGGACCTATAATAAGAAAAACCAAATTTATTCCTTTTAGGTGGGAGATATCGTATTGAAGAAAAATAAGAACATGCCAGATCTAGATAGTAAAGGAAAGTTTGAACCTAATTTCCTAGGACCTGTAATACCCCTTCGTTTTGCTCCTTATTCGGTTTGCTCTATGTTATGTTTGGTTGTAGTTACTTTGATACTGAATACATTTTGTTATGATGTTTTGTTTGCTACTATTGAGCAACAACTATTATTGTGTGATGTGTTGATCTAATTATTGTTTCACATGTATTATGGATTAATGATGTTGTAGAGTTAGCATGAGATTTTATTATGAGACTATTGGAATTATGATGGAAGTGTCAGTTTCGATGAGTGTATTGGTGAAGAAGATGGGTTTGCATCACTCGCTTGCAAGCACCCTAGTAATCTGTAATTCCTTCTTCACGGTGTGTATTATATGTTGGATATATTGTATGATCTTGTTTACTTGGTTGCAGGATTGCAGGTACATGACATCGACTCCACCTGGGTTCACAGGTTTGAACGTGTCGATCCAACAGTTAAGTTGAATGGGAGATAGTAGCTAGGTAACATGTGTCAAGTTTACACTCTAGCCTTAGTGTGTCGTCAGTCATGTGTGTCAAGTCATTGTCGGTCTTGCTTTAATGTTATTTAATTCTGAAGGATTCTTGATTTGGAAATAGATATTTAGAATAATTGCATTTAAATCACATTGATGGTTATTTAATTTAAATAATGTAATGTGGATAAAAGTTTATATTTAAATTAATTAATTAAATTTAATTTATTTAATTAATTAAATTTAATCCAAGGGGGTTGAATTTAGGTATTAAATAATTAAATTAATTAATTGAATGTGATGTAGGAAAATGAAAGGAAATAAAAGAATTAAAATTAATTTTGGAATTTAATTTCATCTGGTGGGAATTAAATTAGAAATTGTAATTAAATGTTTACTTGGGAAATGAGTTTCAACTTTGGAAATTAATTTATTATTTTAAATTGAAAGTGGGCTTTCAAAAACTGAAACTGAAATTAATATCTAATTTGCATGCAATGTGAATTAGGGTTGTAAAAATTGAAATTGGAAATTGAAATTGAAATTAATATCTAATTTGCATGTAATGTGAATTAGGGTTGTATTAGGTATTTTTGATTTATAAAGAATTCATGTTTTAATTTTAGGGCAGAAAAGTTTTTAGAAAAATTCATTTTTACAGCAGAGAAGAAATTTTGGGAAAATTTGCACAAAGGAAGGGTTTGAAGAAAGTTTGATTGTAGAATTGATTGGAGGAAATATTGTTTGCATTTGTTGGGTTTTGGATTGGATTCATTGGATGATTGAAGAAAATTCAGGAAATCTTTGGAGGAGGCTTGCAGCAGAAATTCATCTTTCCTGTAGCTTCTTGAGCCAGGTTTTCTTCTATGTTTTTATTGTTCTTGATTGTTTTTAAAATAGTAGTGATTAAATATTTGTTTGTTAAATCTGTTTTAGAAAATAAATTTGTTGTTAGAAGAAAAGAATCAAATAAATTTGCAGCTTTTGTTTTGTGAAAATTTTTGAGTGAAAATTGTGAAAACCTTAGTTGAATTTAATTTGTTTGACGAAATCGATTATTTTGTTTTGGATTCAAACATAGAGATTGAGCAATGTTTTTAGAATGTTTTTAGAAAATGAAACCCTCTGTTTATTATTAAAAATCAGATTTTAAAATCCATAGGGTAGTTATATTTTTCATGGTAAAATGGTCTGGTTGTGTCGCATATAACTCCACTTACACAAACTGGGTTGTCAGGAAATTTAAAGGGTTTCTGCACCTTGGAATTTTCCTATCCCTGTAAAAAAATCGCAAATACCTAGATCATAGTTTTTGAGTTATGCTTGAAACACAAGACTGTTGTTAAGTTATTTTCCCATGGCTGCTTTGATAATAAAATAATAATAAATTGATATTTGTAAATATTAATATTTTATGTATTGTTATTATAATATTAAAATATTATTTAATAATATTTTATATTATAATTTATAATATTAAAGTATTATATTTATTTACATTATTTTAAATAAAATTTGTATATTAGATTAGTGGAAATAAAATTATAAACGTATGGGAAAATTATTGTTTATTCTAAAATGATATGTTAAAGTTTAATTGAAGGAGTTAAGTATCTGATTTAAAGAATGCATAATTTAAGATTTAATTGTGAAATTTAAATTCATGTGTAAAAGGTCCAATTATTAATTTGATTTAATTGGAAAAATGTATATGTGATATTGGGTTATAGTCCAAATATTGATCTTACTTTAACATGATAAGTTATGGAATAGACCAAATGTTAATTTGATTAATTTTATAATGATTTCATTTGCAAGGGCAATTGGTTATTTAATTTAAAGTGAAATGTTTTGAGTTATAGTTGAAAATACTTATTTTGTTAAAGAGCAATTAGAGAATTAAATATTAGTGTAATTTCTCCCCTATCTGAAAAGATGAATTCTTAATTCAGTTTTATGGATATAATGAATTACGTAATGAATTGTAGAAATTATAAGAGTTAGTTGTGTATCTAAAAGAAATATTTTTATTGGAACTGATTAGTATGCATAATTCAGTTTAATAGGAAAAATGTATTTTATATTAAATAATTAAATCATTTGAGTTAGTTGGGAAACGAAAGAAATCCAGTTAATAGAGAACTAATATTAGTTTCAGAAGTAAACATTGAAATTGATTTAAATTGTTTAAATTAGTATTTCTTGTATTTGTAGATTGAAGATACTTGTTTAATTATTTCAATTAAGTTGAAAGAGCAAAAGTTTTATATTATTGGGAATAGGGATTTTAAAGGATAAAATTAGAATGTGTGGTATAGATTTTGGATAGAAAATTTGAATATAGTATTTGCAATAGTTTATGTTGTATTAGACATAAATTTAGGAACTAATTATATTGGAAAAGACAAATATTTGTTTTGTTTCATCTATTTCCATAGAGCAATTTTAATCGTTGTGATTGGAATATTAAAGAATATATATAATTAAGTTATTAATATATATATTTGGTGTATACATAATATGGAACATAAATATACATATATTAAGTGTAAATTCATTATCTTCTTTTATTTTAATAAGAAGCATGCAATATATTATTGAATAGAGATTTAAAAATGGTTTGATTAGTGTATATGGGAAAATGGATAGATAAACAATAATTTATGATATTAAAGGGATTGAATGTTTTAAATAGAAAATTGAATGAGATGTAAGATTTTGTTAGGAAATGGAAAGAGTTTACTTGCATGATTTGTGTCGATTTAAAGGTAAATTAAGAAGTTGTTTATATTGATGAGGCAAATGACTATTTTAATTTATTATATTTCAAGTAGAGCAGTTAATTTATTGTGAATGAAATATGAAGAAGATATGGATTTAGTATATCCAAAAATAGTAATGCTCTTGTGATTGCCTTAAATGTTCTAGTTCTCTATATTTCATAAGGGGATGTAAGTTCAAATTGTTTAAGATTTCTTATAATGGAAATAGAAATATGGGTATATGATTATTTGAGTTAACCCTATAAGTGTGTCTTTGATCTTGTTAATGTTACCTATTGAATGAATATGGATTTAGGAAATCCAAATATTAGATTTGATTAATGACTTGAATGCTTTTGCTACTATGTCGTCAAATTGCATTGTGGGTTTTTGGGATCTAGAGTTAGTCCTAAATTATAAGTCTTCTAGAAGAACTTAGAGGATAAGGGTTGTTGAATCTTTATGCCATCCAATTGTTTTCCCTTGGGTAGTGCATGGCGTCCTTTCAGTTTTACTCGGTTTTCATGAACGGGGATGTTTTGTACCTCCTGTGAAAGGAGTGGACTATGTGTTTGTTGCCTCGAAGAAGTTTGGAATGGTTATGTTTTCTAATTTGTGTGCATTTGAGAGTCCCTTGGTGATTGGTATTTGTATACGTGTATTGTTCTCTGAACATGCTTGGTCTATTTTATGTCTGGAAGCAATGTTAGTGATGTGAGAATTGTTCTTGTTTATTGCATTTGTTTTGGTTATTTCAGTATGAGTTAGTTTGATTCTGCCTTTGGTTAGAGGTTGTGGATCTTTGTCCTTGTTACATTGTTACTATCTCCTAGCATGGGGGGTGGGCCTTCGGGTACCACATGGTTGGGTGGAACATGCACCAAAACCATTGGGTCCCCCTTGATCTTCAATTTATGGAGGTGAGACATCCAGATGGACGGCTCGAGTTCTTGTGTTATTCTTGCTTTGTAATATTCCAATTTGTATAAGTTATTTTACCCCTCTTATGCTTATGAGGTGGAATTCTGTAATTGTAATCTTATGTACTATTGTCTCATTCTGGGAATGAGTGTTGTAACTATTGAATTAAGGTAATGATTATGAGATGGTATCTTGGTTGAATATCTTATTATGTTATGTGGTATTCTTATGATGTATAATGTTTATTTCATAAAGCTCATAATGTTTTGGTTATATGTAATATGTATGTGTGGGTTTAAGTAATCCTAACCTTGTAGCTTTAGAGGTTGTTGTTAATTAGTAAGTGACTGTGTATGTTAACTACACTTTATAAAAAAAAAAATTGGTTCACTTAAGTCGTTAATTACAACTTCCTTTAGGGTTACTTGGCGAGGCATTACAGGACCGTTCTCACAGCTAGTTATGGTTTTGGAGCATATCATTTTTCAACACCTGAAAGAGAACCCTTGCAAGATCCTATCAATAGCTCACATCCCAAAAATTTTAAAGCATAGGCTTGAAGGGTATAAATTCAAAAAATCTACAAAAAATTAAAAAATAACAAAATAAAAAAAGTAGAAAAAATGATTGAAAACAATAAAGAAAAAATTGTCCTTTAGTGAAAACCACTTCAATGGCACTTTGGGAAAGTACCTTGCTGAAAACCTAGCAAATACATGCCTTGTATAAATAAGAATCATCCATCCATCATTGACTCTTCAACTTATCCTGCTTCGCTATCCATTGCATTCATCTTTCATCATATTATCCTATTTATTCCATCACCCGTGTGCATTTGTATCATAGCTAGATATTGGGTATCATGCTCCCCTTCAATACTACTTGGAAAATTCCTAAAGTCAGTGTTGAAATGCATAAGACAAATGAGACGGGGGTGAATTAATTATCGATTCACCTTCACCATAGATCTTAAACAATTCCATATTCAATTTAATCTATTATTAAGTATAAACATGA
This sequence comes from Sequoiadendron giganteum, assembly GCA_007115665.2. Taxonomy (NCBI): domain Eukaryota; kingdom Viridiplantae; phylum Streptophyta; class Pinopsida; order Cupressales; family Cupressaceae; genus Sequoiadendron; species Sequoiadendron giganteum. The sequence goes on along the minus strand of CM021101.1, from coordinate 245,456,869 downwards.
AGTGCAGATAACAAAAAGAAAACACAAGAAACACTGACCATCAACACCCTTAAGTAGATAAATGTTTCCATGTGTTTTTCTCCCTACAGCTACCACAGTTCTGGACCCTTTTCTAATCTAACAAATATTATCCTAAAACACAAGCTTATATCCTTTGCTACACATTCTTCCAACACTCAAGAGATTATTCCTTAAGCCCTTAACATAAAAGATATCAACTATATTGTGTTTTCCATCAAAAATAATTGTTCCTTTTCCAATAATATTTGTAATGCCCCATCATGGAACCCGTAGAATGTTATGACAATCACATAAACAACATAATAATTTAAAAAATAAAAAAGAAAACATGTGACAACAACCACTATAAACATTTTAGGGTTCCACAACTACGATACTATGAATAACAATAATACACTACAATTGCCATATAAATAATTAACTCATGAAAAGTCATGTCCAGATAAATATAACAATAAGAATTTACATACAATAATTGAGATTATAAAAAATATCAAAATAATACAAATAGATACAAGGAGTATCATGCACGTCACGAGTGTAATACAATGAAAAATGAGATAAGGAATAGAAGACATCCACACCATGACATGTCCAAAGAACTAAGCTCTACAACCACTTTGCAATTTGGATTGAGTCAAGGAAACCTCTCACAAACAAAATACCTGTAGGGGAACCAATGGAGATGTGGCACATTCCTCCCAACCATGTGGAGCTTGAAATCCCACCCCCCTTGCTAGGAGACAAAACAAGTCCTCAAATCAAATTGAACTCACAAAGAATCAAATATAGTTACAAGGTCGACTCACATGACAACTCAAGAACTAGTCAAAGATAAACTATAAACTACAAACTATAAATAACATAATCTCAAAGGTGACTCAGAAATAGAGAGATCAAAAATTCTACCAGGATAAGAGTGTCATCACATATACGGGATAGGTTACCCTAGGTAGCCTTCCTAGGTTACCGTCCCTCTACTAGAGTTACCCTGGCAACCTCTTATGACTCCCAACCCCTATACGTACTATGTTGCCTCAAATCACTTCTCAAGAGGATGAAGTGTTCAAAATGCCATTCTAGGCCTTCTCAACTTGCTTTAAAACCTAAATGAGCATTAAAATCCAAGATGAGGTAAACATTTATCTTGTAAGGTTTATTTAACTACCCAAACCCCTACAATATGTTTTAATTATCAATTTTTAACATACTTCTAATAGGTTACCCTTGCAACCTCTTCTAGGTCTAGCCCCTAACGGAAGCCACTCTTCCTAAGGTACAACTCCACAAATAGATAAAAAAAGAAGACAACATGCATGCAACATGCACTTCTTAACCAAGGACCTATAATCAACTGATCCAGTAAATAATCATAACAACATAACTAGCATGGTGAAAATTTTGCAAGTACGTACTCAAATAACATGAAACACAATTTTCCCAATCAAGTAATACATAGGCACAACATGCAAGATCTACGTTTCCACACAAAGATACAAAACAAGGTCTCCATAATTTAGACATACCATAACTCAAAAATAACTAATCGACTCCTCTAGGAAAACAAACACTTGAACAAACCAACTTCACTTAGAGTATTCAAAATATCCAAAAATAAAATTCATAAGAATTCTCTACTTGTATAACTCATGGTAATACATTTAAAAAAGAGATAAACCACAAAAATCCATTCCAGGTGTTTAGTACAAAACCCATTTCATAAGCCTCTAGGAGATGAAATATCAACACCATACCTCATACAAGAAATAATAATATTACTCTAAGTAGGAAAAAGTATTTAACATTATTTACGAATACCATTCAAGACTCCCTATCATATAAGACTATTCCCATACATTTGGTTTACTAATTAAAATACAATCAATACATACATAAGGTGAAAATGTTTCTAACTTCACAGTATTATAAAGGATTAAGTCAGACATTAAATTTCTATTATTCCAAAATATGAAAAATTATTACAATTTAATTAAATAATTCATAATTCTAATTCAATGATATTAACGTTATGAATTACTAACCATCATAAAAATGAATAAATAATCAATTAAAGACTATAGGTTAATTAATTTAATACCTCATTTTATTACCACTATCCAAACATTTCACAAGAGTTAAACTTAAGGAAGATAATCATCATAAGTGTACATATATTCATTTTACATAATAGAAAGAAGACCAAAACATTTCATCATGAATTTGTGTATGTATCAAAATATCTATGTAACTATTAATGAACTCTTATGTGTAATGCCCCACCTTGTAACCCTAAAGGAAGTTGCAATTCACTATAAAAGGGAATAGTTTTTTTTATTAAAAGTGTAATTAACATACATTTTCACCAACAATTGACAACAACCTCTAAGTCTATGTAATCAAGATTACTTAATCCCACACATACATCAATATACATCCATAGAATTTAATTACAAAATGAATCAAGTACTCATTAATTCCATACATAATAAAAATACTTCATAACATAAAGAAATATACAACCAAACTCCATATTCATTAATTTAATGAAAAGGTTACATCACTCATTCCCGGAATGAGGAAATATTAAAAATGTGTTACATTAAACAAATATCCACCTCGAATACATATGAGGGGTAAAATAACATGATACAAAATGAAATAAATACATTGTTGGAATATAAATAGGAATCACGAACTCTCCAACTGAATATCTTGCCACCAAGTACTAAAGGTCAAAGGGGAACCCAACGGTGTATGGTGCATGTTCCACCCAACCAAGTGGTACCTGAAGGCCCACCCCCCATGGTAGGAGATAGTAACAACATAACATGGAAAAATTCTACAACCACTAACAATAGACTGACTCATATTGACACAACCAATCAAATGAACTATACACCAAAGACACAACTCTAAAATGGTCACATTGATTCCAAACATAAGAAAGATCAAGTAAGTTAAGAAAACCATACATATAAAAACAAATAACAACTATTTTCTTAGACAAAGTGTCATCACACAACTCATAATGAGTTACCCTCAACAGATCTTCATAGGTGTTAGTAATCCTAAAGACCTGAACCAACCCTCAACCCTCATACTTACTAATGCAGAATCAAATACAAGATAGATGACCATGCCATTCCAAGCCTTCCCACTCACTCCAAGCCTAAACACGAACTTGTGACTATGAGTGAGGATAGAACCTATTTTTTTAGTGTGAAGTACTACCTAAACTTCTAAGTACATTATTTTAATTATCACTTGATTAATCTATCTCTGAAGGTTACCCAGTCTTACCTCTTACAAGCTCTAGCCCCTAACGAAAGCCACTCTTCTATTTGACAACACACATACATACTAATCACCAAGGGAATCCCAAGTGCATACAAACTAGATAACATAACCATTCCAACATTGGATGCAACATACAATAAAACTCACTCCAAACACTTGGAGGCAACATAGCACATAATCAACTCCTTCCAAAGGAGGCACAAATCATCCCCATTCATGGAAACCGGTAAAACTCTTACTAGAGACCATGCACTAACCAAAGGAAATACAAATGGTTGACATAACAAATAGATAACCCCCATCCTCTAGAACCCTTTGGAAGACTTACATAATTAAAGACTCACTTAACCCTTTTCCCCAAACATGAACAAAGAGGAAATAATTACAACAAGGCAATTACAAGGAAATAATATATTTTGGATATGCTAAATCCATTTCTCTTTCAAATATATTTGACAATAAAGAAAACAATTGCCCTAATAAAATAATTGATTAAAATAATTAATTGCCTTTTAAGTATTGAGAAGGGAAAACTAATTTTAATAAACAATTCAAATCCATGATTACTTTTAAAAAACAACATAAATCCACTGCAAATAAATCCCTTCAATTTCCCAATTAAAATAAATGCAAACTCTTTAAAATAAATACATTTATCTAAATGTTCTAATTAACACATTCAAATAATTTCAACTTAGATTATTTTATGCACCAAATCTAAAACTAATATTAAAACATATTAATATATATAATATATACACAATATATACATATATTATATATACATTATATATATTAATTTAAATATATTTTAATCCTTATTAAACAAATATATATATATATATAATTTGAAATCAATTTACAAATATATATTAAATATATTTAAAAGTATTTTAAACCTCATAAAAATAAAAAACTGAAACATTGAAGTTCACACTGAACTTTTATTCATACCCTTTAATTTATAAAGGTTAATGATAAAAGTAAATAAAAATTGAGGGGGCATGACTATTCACATAAGGCCAAGCCCCCGCTCACACCACAACCAAGCAAGGTAGGGAGGCAGTGGAGGGTCTCCCTCCACACCGCCTCTCCCATATGGGAGCGGCAGTGGGGAGGCAACCCCTCCCCATCTCCCATACGTGGACAAAAAAAAACCATGACTTCATAAACAATAAACACAACTCAACAAAAACAACAAAATCCTTAGGGATAAAAAAAACGTGAATATTTATTGTGATTTTTGAAAGCTGCCATACAAATGGTGATGACAATCAATATCCATATTTTATTATAATAATAAATGTATATATATATATATTATATTATATATATAAATATATATATATATATATATATATATATATATATATA
>CM021101.1:245395252-245452077 GCA_007115665.2 Sequoiadendron giganteum | reverse complement strand
TTCATACATTTTCATCAATCTTCATTAATGGCATCCATTTGAAAGCTTGTTTCAACCAAGGTATTTGGAAAGAGTTGAAATTCCACATCAATGCAGCACCAATCCCCTAGTGGGATGATATTTGAGGCATTATATTAGTTTTCATTATGCATTTCTAGTCTCTTTCATGTTTAACCACTTCTTTGTTTAATATTTTCAATAATTTCATTGGGAGCTTGAATTAACTAGTTAGATCTTGATTAATTTCTTGTCGATATACCATGCTAAGATTAGGTTATGATCATGCTCACAATACCAAATGCTCATCCTTGCAACAAACTCCATCTCATACAATTGACACTAATGACAACACCAAAGCTTGTTGAAATCAATGACAACACCAACTACACATACTTGCAACAATAAAGTCTCTTTTAATTAGAAACCTCTTTGCACCTTTTGTTATGATAGGTGAAAGAAATATTATATAGTTTCGTGTTCACTAAATTAAGGAAATAGATATTATCACACATCAAGGAAGAAGAATCCCCTAGATGACTAACTCTCCCAAATATTTCTTTCAAACTACATACAAAGTTAAAATATTATGCTAGAATCCAAGGGAAAGAGGGTTAATAAAACAAATAGATCTAATATGATACCAAAATATAGCCTTACTTGAAAGATCATTAGGAAAATAACCATTGTTAAGAAAAATAGCTTCTCTCTTATCAAAACAAGAAGCCATCAAAGGAATAAACTTCTTGTTATCCAACCATCAAAGGGGCATGATCCAAGAAGGGTCCCACAAACAAGCAAGACATCAAATGATACCTTGAGAACCTATACATTAGCACATACCTCTCTTCCACATTTTAGAAGATTTATTATTTATATAATCCACCAAAAGTTTAGTTTCTTGGATAAAAGCAATATTAGGTTTATGCTCACAAATCAAATCTTGATTAGCTTTTTGTTTAGGGATGCTATCCAAACACCTTTCATTCCAAAAGATATAAATCATTTTTGGGATGAGGAAAAGTGAGTTTCCAATTTTTTTACAACACCTGGTTCTACTATATACTCTCCCATTATCTTCATGTTTTTTAGATCTTTTTTTCCTCCCCATCTTAACTATCTTAATGCTCTTATGATTGATTCCTTGTAGAAGAGGATATTTCCTCTTCCTATCTTCCTTCACCCCTAAATTTAAATATAGGCCATTTACCATTTCAATATTTGTATGCACCTTAGAGACATCACATAAGGGTTATTGGGCATAACCACCCGAGGATCCCCCTCAATCCCCTAATAAATTGCCCAAGTCTCAACAAGTACTGATAATGATGTATCTCCTTCCTTCACAACCTCAAGGGAATCCATTATTTGAGTAGGATCTTGCAAAATAAGACTCTATGAATAAATTCCTTGTATATCCTAATTCCGCATAGCATGATCATGCTCCATTGTAGCTTAGTCCTCAAAATTTTCCAACACATCAAAATTGTTAAAGAAAGCCCCTTTAAGAATCTCTTTATTTTGATGAAAATGTCCCCTTGCATTTGAATAAGGTTTCACAATAATAAGCCCATTTGATTCAATTCCATTGTTATAAACTAGAGCTTTACCCTTTGCTTTGGAGTTGGTTGCATGTATATTTGTTTGAGGTTATTGTGAGTTAGTACCCGCCTTAGGACAATTTCTTTGCAAATATCCATACTCATGAAATTTATGACACAAGAATGGTATGGCTTCATATTGTATCTTCTAGATCCAACACATGCTCCCAAGTTTTATTTCAAGAGACTCGATCAAGGGTTATATTTAAATTAATTTCTACAAAAAGATGATCAAAATTTGTTACCATGTGATCAAGGGTCTATTGAGAAAGACCCAAGAGATTTCCTAGAATAGTAGCAATGGGATGCAAGATATCCTAAAAATAGAACTCCATTGGAAGCTAAGATAGTCAAATCCATGTAGAAATCATCAATAGAAGATCCTCTATAGGATCAAACCCTAAGTGCCATTATTTGATGAAGATCCCTATCAGATTATCAAAATATTTTCAACCTTCAAAGAGCATATTTCCATCTGCTAATTTTGTAAACACCATAAAGAAAAATATATTTCCCTTAAAATAATTTCCATATCTCCTTTAGGATTCCAATTATTATGGGTCCAAGTCTCTATAAAAGGTAGAGAAGTACAAACTCCCATGAATTTACAAATCAGAGCATGTGATGCCAAATACATAATATCTTCACCAATATTATTAAGATTAATCACCACCATCAGGGTATCCTTGCTTCTTTCCAAACACCAATTGGGTTTTAATCGTATTCCTTGAGAATGATTAAACTTGGGTTTTAATCGCAAGAGGAAATTAAAGTCGACATGACCAAATATTGAATAATCTCCATTGAGGGTAATATATTTAAAGGATAACAAAGGGGGGTCCCCTAGACCCCTAATAGATAGCATACAAAACTTGTAGACTTGATAACAAAGAAAGAGCACTAAAAATAAAAATATAGAAGATAGAGCTAAAAAATCCAAACCCTTGATCCAAGAGTAGCAACCAAAGACAAAAGGCACAAAGGCCTACAAGAAAAAGGAACAGTGGAATAGGCTGCCTCAACACTTTGTGGCCATGCACAGGGCCATGGTCAAACTCACTCCAAATCCCCCATCACCTCCTTCCTTTCTATATGTTATATTTATATTGATATTATATATTATATTGTATAATATATACATAATATTATGATTATACTGCTATATGTGTTTCCAAGATGACAATACATTAAAATCATATTTATTACTTTTGCACCAAAGGAATTCCCTATATGAACATTACCGGTTGAATTTAATAATCAAAAGTTGAGAATGTGGTAGAATGATGGTTGACCGTTGGAAAAGATTTGATCGTTTGATGAACCCATATAAAATAAATAAAAATAATATTAAAAAAATAAAAAGATTTTTACAAAGAAACAAAACAAATAATCAAATATTCTTTCTACATTTCCACTAGAAAATATGTTCTACATTCATATTATCAAGGTCAAAAAAAAAAACCATAATTATTATATTTTAAAAATTAAAATAATAAATATTATATTTTACAGAAAATATTTTACTACACTAAACTTATCTTATCTAATTAATCATTGCACTTTATACAAAGGAAGAAAGAAAATAACTAGCTATTGTTTCTAATTTTCCACTAATATTAAATGTGCATAAATCATAATATAAAGACATCAATGGTTGAGAATGTGTTAGCATGATGCAAGACTATTGGAAAAGATTTAATTGCTCGATAAACCTAATATAAAATAATCAAAGAAAGAAAGAAATAAAAGAATAAAACATTCTTTCTACATTTCCACGAGAAAATATGCTTCACATTCATATTATAAAGGTAAAAAAAACACTAAATTATTATAACTTATAAATTAAAAATATTATATTTTAGAAAAATACATTTAAATACACTGAATTTAGTTTATCAAAATAACAACTGCATTTTATACAAAGAAATAAAGTAAAGAATTAAATATGGTTTCTAAATTTCTACTAATATTCAGAGTTTATATTATATTATAAACATGGAAATAATTAATTTAATATTTTGAATGTATACTCAATATTATTTAGTTTCAAACATTATAATAATAGGTATATCATCATTAATAAGCACTTTTATTCCATCTTCCTATAGAAAAAAAACATTTATTTCAAATTGTTGTTCTTCTTAGTTAAAAATATTTCACAATTACATTTTACTATACTTAATGTCAAATACTAAGTTGTATCCATACAAATTCTAAATTAACAAAAAACCTATAAGCGTACCCATTGCACACCAAGGTGTGATTGCTAGTATATTATATTATTTGTGTTATATGGCGATTTTTTTATACATAATAATTTACTTTAAATCAATTTTAATGATACATTTTTTATTTATATAAAATACTTAATAACTAAAAGAAAAAAATAATTGATATATTTTTTTTCGAGAATAAACCTAACAACATGTATCTGATGGCGTGCCTGCGCTTCCAGGAGCTGAGCTAGGGCATCCGCGCCTTATCCCATGAACGAACAGTGACTGTGCTTGCGTGTGGAGGGTGGGGTTTGTTTTGCTATTTGGGGGGGTTGTTTATTGCTTGTGGTTCCTGTTGGTCGCCTGGGTGCTGGCTCGCGATCTTCCCTGGTAGTTGTTGTGTGTCGATTGGTGTGTGGCCAGTGATCTTCATTGGCCAAGGATTTTTGGCACACGGGGATTCCCTATTGTTTGGTGCAGTCCATGTACTATTGAGGCCTCGATGGTGGGACTTACTAGTGCATGCTTGGCTCGAACTGCTAGGGGAGTGTGGGCTTTGGGGTGTGCGGTGGGCATGACTCATTGTTTCCCCGTTTTCTTGAAGGGTGGAGCTATGTGGGTAGGGTTTGGAAGGGTTGGTGGTCGATTTTGTATGGTCACCACTGGATCTTGAGTTTCAATGCTTGTGGGGGAGTCTTCACAGGGCCCGGTGTGAATGGACTTTCGGTCTGCGTTTAGATCAGAGTCACCATTGCATGCAACAAAAATGATTGACAATAGCCTTTTCTCTCAGGATTCAATAGAAGACGGAGCTTGCAGGTCTAGGGGACCTCACATCACTAAAGCTTATGGATGTCTGGAGTGGTGTAAAGAGAGACCCAAATTGGTCATTCCTCCAGAGATGGTAGCTGAGGATATTGAATATTATTCCAAGCATTCCTTGTATTACAAATTTTTGGGGATGAGGGTTTCTCCTCACTTTTTTGGTGTCTTGGGCTCGGAGGACCTGGTCACCGAAAGGTGAAATGGACATTATGTTGTTGGCTAACAATTACTTCATGGTCACCTTTGACTGCATGACTGATCAAAATAGGGTTTTTGAGGGAGGTCCCTATTTTCATAACCAAGTGGGGTTGTTTATCAAACCTTGGCATGCAGGTTTCAACCCTTCGAAGGAGCTTCCAAATCGGGTTCCAATTTGGGACAGGTTGCCTGGTCTTCCAGTGGAATATTGTCATGATGATGTCTTGTAGTTGATAGCATCTTTGCTTGGAAAACCTATTGGATCATTGCAGCAAACTTTGGATAGAAAGGTAATGACTTATGCCCGTATTTGTGTTGAGATTGAGTTGGGTAAACCCTTACCAAATTCTATGGATATGTGTATGGGCTCTTACTCTTGGGTGCAGCAATTAGATTATGAGACTCTCCCTTTCCGATGTCATTTGTGTCATGAATATGGTCACTTGTTGCATTGATATCCTAAGGCAAGGCATGTGAAGCCCCCACCCTCTCAGCCTCCACGCAACCCTCCTATGGTGGATAGGGGGAAGAATCCTATTCCTAGCGCTAGGGCTGATGCAAATGGTTTCTTCCCTATCAGAGACCATAACAAGAATAGGGGTCATAAGAAGACTTTCAAAGAGAGATAGGATGAAGATACTTTTAATAGATTTGAGGTGTTAAATGACCTTAGCCAGCAAGAAGTGAATCTCGGATTGGTTAACCTGGATTAGGGAATTTTGAATACAGGCTAGATAGGTCCCCATTCTGAGGCTGCCCCCGATGCTCATGATGTTAGTGTCTCTGAGATGGTCACTGACCTTCATATGGGTGTCATGGTGGACTCGATTCCTATAGTTGATTTGAAGAAGGATGGTGGGGATGGGACTCCCTCAGGTCAGAATGCTGGTATTGATTCTAGGAGGGGGGCCAAGTCTCTTTCTTCCTTGGGTATTCATCAAAAGGAGTCTAAAAAAGGGGAGGGGAGAAATCTTCCAAGCCTGGTCGTAAAAAGGATTTGGAGAAGATCAAGTCAATAGGGGAATTTTTTGTGTAGTGAGGGTCGATTAGGACTCTGGATGCTCATTTCTCAAATCCCTCAGAATGATAGTGCTATCATGGAATGTGAGGGGCTTGAACAATGGCCCTCGACAAAAAAATGTTCGCAATTTGATTAGGAGTAATGCTCCTGATGTTATTTTCCTTCAGTAGACTAAGTTATTAGTCAAAGGTATGGTTGGTATGATGCCCAAGTTATGGGGAAATGGCGGGTGTTAGTGCATTGGGGCCCTTGGTTTAGCTGGGGGAGTGGCCTATTTGTGGAACCCACGAAAGGTTCACCCTCTCTGGTGGATGTCCTATAGGTCTTCCATTTCTATGGTGGCCTCCTGGTTTGAAACTAGAGAGTCTATTTTGTTCTCTAAAATTTATGCACCTATTGACCTTCTTGGCAAGAAGTTGCTTTGGACCCATATTAGGTATGTGCGTAGTATGGCTCCTCTCCACCCATGGATTTTGGACGGAGACTTCAATGCCATTGTTGAGCTGGCTGAGAAGAGGGGAGGCATTGTAAGGCTGGATCCCTCAGTGCTTCTTCTCTAGGACAACATCTCTACTTTGAATTTGGTTGACATCATGCCTAGTAATGGTTGGTTCACTTGGAACAATCGAAGGATGGGAGATAATTGCATTGCTGAAAGGTTGGATCATTTCCTAGTCTCTTGCTTTTGGATTGGAGGCATGTGGACCTCTTGTTCGGAAATTATGGATTGGAGGGGTTCGGATCATTGGCCTATCAAGCTTGTCATTTCTTCTGCTCGGGTGCCTTGGTCTCCTCCCTTCAAGTTTTAGCTCATGTGGTTGTGGGATACATCTTTACATGTCCTTATGGATGATTGGTGGAAGATTGGTAGGCCATCATTTGGCATGATGATGTATACTTTTGCTAAATTGCTCCAATTTACCAAATACCAGTTGAAACATTGGAATAAACAATGCTTTGGAAATATTTTCCATGATAAAGCTTTTGCTCAAGCTGACTTGGATGGTATCACTAGGGTAATCAGGGAAGAGGGAGTGATGACTGACTTGCTTTAGGATGAGGCTAGGGCCCTAAAGATGTTGGAAGAGTGTGAATTGAGAGAGGAAGTTTTTTTGAAGCAAAAGGCCAGAATTGAGTGGCTTTAGGAAGGAGATAAAAACACTGCTTTCTTCTTTAACTCGGTGAAAGCTAGAAGACATGGTAATTCTATTCCGATTCTAGTTAATGAAAGAGGTGAACAGCTCTCTTCTTCTCAAGAGATCTCGAATGAAGCGGTGTAGTATTTTTAATCTTTATTCAGGGAGGATATGTAAGGAGGCTCAGTGGAGGAGGCTCAGGTTCTTTCCTATATTACCTCTTTGGTCATGAGGGAAATGAATGAGCATCTAATGGGTGACATTTCTTTGGAGGAATTGGAGGGAACTATTTTTCGGATGAAGAAAAGGAAAGCGCCTGACCCTGATGGCTTCCCGATTGAGTTCTTTCAAGAGTTATGGGATATTATTAAGTTGGACCTACTGGCTATGGTTCAGGAGTCTCAAAAGAATAATCAAATATTACGGGCTTTGAATGCTACTTTCCTTGCCCTCATTCCCAAGTGTGATGGGGCAGATAGGTTAAGTCAACTTTGGCAAATCTCCTTATGCAACGTGATTTACAAAATTATTTCCAAATTGATTGATGATAGGTTAAAGAAGTGGTTGAGAATGTTGATCTCTAAAGAATAGAGTGGATTTTTGGAAGGTAGAAAAATTTTGGATGGGGTTTTTATTGCTTCAGAAACTATTCACTTGATGGCTGGTTCAAAAGACAAGGCAATGTTCATCAAGCTAGATATGGCTAAGGCTTATGATCATGTCCAATGGTCTTTTCTCCAGTGGATGTTGGGTGCTTTTGGGTTTGGATCTGAATGGACCCAGTGGGTTATGAGTTGTGTTACTTCGGTGTCTTTCTCTATGTTAACCAATGGGGAGCACTCTGAGCTTTTTGGAGCCTCTCATGGTTTACGATAGGGAGATCCCCTTTTGCCATACTTGTTCACTATGTTGGTGGAAGGTTTGGGCCGTTTGATTAGAAGGGATGTTGATCTGGAACATATTTAGGGATGGTGTTGGGGAGGTGGTTTACCACCACAATGTCATCTATAATTTGTGGATGACACAACTCTGATGGGCATGGCCACTATTAGGGAAGCTTCCAGCTTGTGTAAGGTGTTGGATGTGTATCTTTCTGCTTCTAGTCAATGAATTAATGAAGATAAGTCTATCTATTTCTTTAACACTTTGGTGCCCATTCAGCAGAGAATTTCCGGTATCTTGAGATTTCAAATTGGGGCTCTTCCTTTGACCTATCTTGGCATGCCTATTTCTATTGGTAAGCTACCCAAGGCTTCTTGGCAGAATATTTTAGAATTGTTTTGGGTGAAAGTTAATCATTGGACCCACAAGTGGTTGTCCTTTGCTGGCCATGTTCAGTTACTCAACTCTGTGGTGCAATCTCTTCCCATCTATAGGTGTATGCTTCAGGTGGCCCCAATGGGGTTTGTTAAGGATTTAGACTCTTTAGCCAGGAAATTATTTTGGGCTAGTAGCTTGGTGTTTGTGGTGCAGTCTCTTCCCGTCTACAGATGTATGCTTCAGGTGGCCCCAATGGGGTTTGTTAAGGATTTAGACTCTTTAGCCAATAAATTATTTTGGGCTGGTAGCTTGGTGTCTTTGAAGTGGAGCCTTGTTAACTTGGATACTGTTTGTAGCCCTTGTAAGTTTGGTGGTCTTGGGCTAAGGAAGGCGCCTTTGACTAGGGAGGCGTTGGTGACTAAGCTGTATTGGAGGTGGTGTGTGGAGCAAGATCAGATTTGGGCCACAATTTTATCCCATAAATACCTTCCTGGTGTTGCTTGGTAGGATATTCCTCGATTCCCCCTGGAGGGGAGGGGATCGATAATCTGGAGTATGCTTAAGAAAGGTGCAGTGCTTGTTAAGGATGGCCATTTTCTGGATTTGCAAGGGGGGGTCAAAGGCTCAGTTCTGGTCCGATTCTTGGGATGGTTTTCCTCCCATTACTTCCTAGTTCCCTAACCTATTAACTTTGAGTCAAAGGTTCCTTGAGGTTGGCTAGTCTAGGGTGAGTGATTTTATGGCTTTCTCTATCCATGACCGGTTGGTGTCGGTGAGATGGAAGCTTCCCGATGAATGGCTTGTTGTGGGATTGAATGAAGACTGTGTGGAGCTTCACAACATCCTCTCTAGTAGACGTTGTAGTTCTCTCCTGGATGGGGATGTTCTCTCTTGGTCTCCTAATCTGAAAGGGGTTTATTCTGCTGCTTTTGTGTATCAGTTGTTATTATCCTGTAGGTTGGAAGGGGTGGAGGTGCCATGGTGGAGGAAAGTGTGGAATAAGTTCTCTTGGCCAAAGTTCAATTTTTTTGCTTGCACCTTGGCCTAGAATATATGTTTGATGTGGGACAATATTTGGAAGCGAGGCTTTCAGGGTTCCTCTCTATGTGTTCTTTGCGGTGGTGGAGAGGAGGATTCATCTCACCTGTTCTTTTGCTACTCCTTTGCTTCTCAATTGTGGCATTTCTGGTGGGGAGTGTGGAATAGTTCCTATGTTCATGCCTCCTCTTTGATTGATTTTTGGAGCAGTTTGGGTAGGCCTCCTTCGGTGGCCTCTTTCCTATAGGATGTTTGGCTTGCGAGGTCTACTTTAATCCTTTGGCAGATTTGGTTAAAGAGAAATCGTAGGATTTTTCGGGGGGAGAAGTTGGATGTGCAGCAAGTCTGGTAGAGAATTCTGGGTATGATCCAAGAAACGGTGGCTACTAAATGTGATGTCAGGTTTCCCTTGGAAAAAGGTGATGCTATGGTGGTGGATAGATTGGGGATACATGGATCATCTCTGGCTGATATTGGCCTTAGGAAATGTCAGTGCCAGCAGTAGAGGGTTCATAGGATCGGTAGATGGTTGCCCCCCCTGACTGGCATTCTGAAGCTCAACATTGATGGTTCTTCCCAGAGTAATCTTGGGCCGGCTGGGGTGGGGGGGATTGGCAGGGATTCTTTGAGATCGTCTATCTTCTTCTTTTCTATTTATGAGGGGCTGCAACCCATTAATCTTATGGAGGGTTTAGCTATCTTATACGCGTTCGAGCAGGCTTTTGCCTTGGGCTGGCGTAAGGTTATTTGTGAGTCTAACTCACAAGTCATGATAAATTTTCTTAAGGATGGGAAGTCATCAGGTGTTCACTGGCGGCTGGCTAGGTTGGTTCAACAGATTTTGAGGATTAGTTCTTTGATGGAGATGGCATCTTTCATCCACATCCCGAGGGAGTGGAACAAAGCTACTGATTGTTTGGCTTGCTGGGCCTCTGAGTATATGGAGGGTTGGAGGGTGGAGGAGTTGGGTCAGGTTTCTCTGGAGCTCCGCCACGACTTGGAGGGGATTCTTGCCAAAGATGGAAATATCAACAATATTGGGTGACTTGGTTCCTTGTGTTCCTTTGGTTCTTATTGGTTTGGGCACTAGCCTGTTGATGCTCTATAACACTTTTCTCTAATTAAATAATTTAGGATTTTCTATTAATGGTTGATTTTAAAATTTGATCTTGATTAAAAAAATTTAACACATCTATTTTTATTTATATTTTTCTTACTATTTTATATTATATTTTTCTATAAAGTATTTTCTTACACATAAGAATACATTAAAATTATTTTTTAACACAATTTTTTATTTACATAGAGTAATTTAGATAATTGAATGAAAAAACATCAAATAACTTTTTTTTGGTTTCTACAAATGATTTATTTGAAAATTTGATCTATGTGTAGACACTTAAAATTGTCTTCAGTGATATTGCACACTTGAATCTGATTACTAACACCATTTCATTCTTAATCACTTCTTTTCGACTGCTTAATTAAATAATTTTCATTATTTAACTAAATTCATCAATTTCTCCTATTAATCAAATGACTACTATTATTTGGCTAATTCACCCCCTTTCACACTAATTTTCATCTTATTTAATTAGGTAATACAAGTTATTTGATTAAATTTCTTATGTCCTCTCATTTAATTAAATAATCTTAACTATTGAAATAACTATCATTTGTTCCTCTTTCATTAAATAAACAAACTATTTAATGAGCATCCTCATTTAATTCAACTTGTACAATGAAAATTTTTTTTTAATTATCTAATTTTGTAATTTCCCTCACCCTCGAACTTGCAAGGGAGTATTCCTCCATTTTAACTCCAAAGATGAAACATTTCTTTGTAAAAAAATTCCTAATTTTTAGGAAGTGTTCTTTTTAAATCATTGAGAGCCATTGATCAACTCCTTGATCCATGTCAACTTGATTTCTCATCCATTCATGATAATCCTTGATCCATGCCTTCACCTCTCATTGGTTCTCATCCATTGATTGATCAAATCAATCCTAACCATTGATTCACCATTTTCTCCTACAAATACTCCCCATTTCTAGAAGAAAAGAATCCACTTCCATTTTAGCAAAGTTATGTTGCACATTTGCATACTCACTTTCATCCATATTGCATCCATTTTATCTTCTCATCCATGTTCAGCTTAGTTTTCATCAATATTGGCTCATTTTCATCAATGGAGTTCATTTAAATGCTTGTTTTATCAAATGGATTGGGAAAGGGTTGACATTCCATATCAATGTAGTTCCATTCCCCAAATAGGATGAAGTTTTAGGAATTTAATTAGGTTCCTTTATTCATTTCTTAATAGATTTTATTTAAATGGCTTCTTCATTTTATGTTTTCAAACATTTCATTGGGATTATAGATTGACTAGTTAAGTATTTCCTAGAATCTATTGGATCTAGTGTATTTAGCTTGTGTTATGATTATAGTCACAATTTCACTCATCAACTTATCCTACTTTAGCATCTTTTGCATTCGTCCATCATATCCACTAATCATATTTATTCTATCTCCCATCAACATCTATATCATAACTAGATGTTACGTAAGTATCATATTCCCCTTTAGAACTACCTGGAAAAGTCCTAAGCTCGGCTTGTCCTGCCTATACCAAGGTAGTCTATCACATCACACTCGGGGAAATTTTTCTATACTTGCATTAGATCAGGTTCTTGTATATCTTAGGGATATTCTCAAAATCTCTTTAAAAGTCCCAATATACTTGAAAACCTCATCAAAATCTAAAAACATTGGAAAAATCCAAAAAATCCAAAAACATCAAAATATTGTATAGCTAAAATCCAAAAACATTTGAAAAATTGTAAAGTTAAAATCCAAAACATCCAAATCCCGAAATAGGTCAAAAAATAAAAAAAATTAAAAACATGGTTGTTGAACTACATTGTCTTTGATCTTGAATGTAGGCAAGGTCATCATTGATGTGCCCCTGAGGCATTAGGTAAGTCTTTAGGAGTCCATAATAAACTGGTAGTCCATCAAGTGTTCATATCTCATCAATAAATAGGTACTGGTCAAAGTCAGTCAAACTATGTGGTCTCCATGTGTATAACATAGGAAAGGCTAATCTTTGATAAATGCCTCAAGACCCTAGGCTCGTCCCTCTTAGGTCTTGGTCAAAATTTAGAAAACAATTTTTTTTTTTAAAACTTGACAACCCAAAACATTAGAAAAAAATTCAAAACTCCTGAACAACCTCACATAACCTAAAAACCTAAAGATTCACATATACCTAAAAAGATAAAAAATAGCCTCAGAACATTGCAAAATACCAAAAACATTGAAATATTCCAAAAATTCCAAAACCACCCATCCCATTTCACTTTCACCCATATCAAACCTCCATTCATAATAAATCAATTTTCACTTTCAACCTTTGGTAAAACAAGTGGAAACAAGTGTGGGAATTCATGAAGTGAAAACCTAAATGTAAAAATTCTAAAGTCTAGATCATGAGTGAAAAAGTTGCTAACATTTGTATCAACAACCTATCAAACAATTAGTCTTAGTCAAAACATCTGAGAAACATGTACTAGGATGCATCCTTCCTACAATGTAAATTATCATCATAAATAACCTTAGCTATTCTATTTTGGAAAGAGATA
Organism: Sequoiadendron giganteum; assembly: GCA_007115665.2. Taxonomy (NCBI): domain Eukaryota; kingdom Viridiplantae; phylum Streptophyta; class Pinopsida; order Cupressales; family Cupressaceae; genus Sequoiadendron; species Sequoiadendron giganteum. The sequence continues at coordinate 245,439,143 of CM021101.1, read as the reverse complement.
TAGATAACATTGACTATTTGTTTTGATGTTTTCTTATGGTTTATCTTGTTGACACATTTTGAGGACCTCTTGATGATGTCTATCAAAACAATTTAGAGAGAAAGGAATGGGAAATCGATCATTATCTTTTGTTTTTTGTGCTTGTGGGATATTCTTGTAAAAATAATCTTGGTGAATACTTAGTTGTGTGTAGGTAGGTCATTTTGAATAGATTATTGACTATTGCATATGTTTTGGTTTGAAATGTTCTAAACTTGTAAACTAAATTCCAATGATGTTTTTGTATGTCAAGATGTGAGAATGAATTATCCTATCTATTTGTAGAGTAAAATTCCATCACATTAGATACAACTCCATCCTGGTTTTTGATACCTTGATGCATTATATTTATGTTTTATATCAAAAATAATGAATGAAATGATTAAGTATCCCAATCCCTGAAACAAATGAATCATCAATATTTTCACCACATTTAATAAAGTCTCAAAGACTCATAGACTTGTTGGACTTATAAATAAATCTCAAAATCAATGGTTAATCCATTCATCTTATTCTTCTATATTCTTTCCACGCTAACATGGTATCATGATAGTTAGCAAAAAATATTGCATCCATATTGCATCCACAAACCATCAACATACATACATCCTGCATAATCATCAACATATCATACACATGCAATCATTATATGGGAAATACACAAAGAGAAATACACCCATATCATAGCATGGCATAAAGAATGATACAAAAAAAAGAGAATAAACCATCTTTCACATTGCATCCATAACATACATCATGCATTACATATCATATAGAATCACATCAAAAAGTCATACATCACATCATATTATATGCATAAATAAATAAACACATCCATAAGATAAATATCTATATCCATCCATAGCTTGTGCATCCATACATGAACATAAAGCATGAAATAAATGAAACATCACATCAAATGACAGAACATCATATCATAATCAAATCGAGCCATCTCATATATATCTCAAAATGACTATCATGATACAAAGTTAGAATCAATGTGTAAATGTCATAAAAAATAGATATACAAGAGGCTATCAAAAATTAATGGATGAATGTATATACATGTAACGTATCAGGGTTGTACATCAAAAAAATGTTTTCAAAATGCAAGGATAGCCTTGGATCTATCTATCATCATTCCAAGACTAGTCATGATGGCTACTTGATGGTTGTCTATGGACACTCCCTAAGGGCTACCCGACCAAACATCCTTTCAAGACACTCAGTGCAACTCTTCTCCTCTCAGAATAATCAAGTTGCCTCATCTCTCTTAGGACATCCCTATGGTACAATGTCCTAGAATATGAGGCCTCCATGGCAATATCCCTATACAAAACTGTAGGCACACTACCATGCCCTACCTGGGCCTAAAACTAAGCACTAGCCTCTAGCTATACTCGACACCCTATCTCTTGAGAAAGTTGTAGATCCACCTATTGTCTCTAAACCTACTCCTAGTCATGCTCTCAGATGACCCTCTAAATTTCCACATGGATTGCATATCACTCCCTTGTTAGTTGGTGGACTTGTTGATGAAGCTGGTCCCTCTCTATAATAAGTGCCAAAATTAGAGTGTCCCTAGGATCAAGACCTTGTGCCTACTATTGATGTTGTTGGTGTGGTGGTGATGGTGGTCGTGCTTGTCTCAAAGGATCAATCAAAGGGGAACCCTGATCATGCCCATCAAGCCCATCTTTATGGTCTTCTCCATCCTATCCATCTTGGTGAGATTGTTGTCCATCTTGAGGAGTTTGTTGGTGCCCTCTCCCCTATCCTTTTCCTATACCCTATCCCCTACCCCTATTGGGTACCTATCCAACTATGAGGTCCATCAAATGAATAGGTGAAAATTGTAACAATAATGTATCATATGCAGGTGTAGTAGCTACATTGTATGTTCCCATGTCTATGTAATAAGCTATCTAAAATAATCAGCCACCACTTGAAGTGGCAATCTCTCTAGTGGTATAGGAAAATATAGCTCAATGTTCTCGAGGGACAACATCTTGGACCTACTCAAACTAGAAAGAAACTCGATCTGGGAGGTACCTCTCTATCATGGTGTGCTCTTGATCCTACATGTACCAAGTTCACCTAGTGTAAAATAGCTACTAATTGTTAGGGTTAGAAGGTAGATATCTAACAAGTTAAATGTAGATTTTCTCAATAAAATACAGAAATAAAACACATAGAAAATTATAGTAGAAACAAGACAACACAGATAATTTAGTGTGGTTCACCCAATTTAGGCTACATCCACAAAACTGCAACCACCCAATAATTTTATTATCTAGTGTAAAATGTATTACAATCTCATGAATAATTCCATCATACAACTCCCCATTCCAACCGCTTATAACAAGCTTTTAGAAGCTTCCAAAAATTAGGGTTGTACAAAGTTGGATTTTTTATTTTTCGGTGACGAAGAGTGTATATTATAGCATGATAAGTCACCACATACCAACAGTAGTGACCAACAAACCATGCTAGTGCCTACAACAATGGCCTCCACTGAAACATTGTCATCATATCTATAACCCATCTCTAGTATTGGATACTTGTTGGCCCTATATGATGTAGTGTATTCATTGCTCTGTAGTGGTATACTATGAGATTGTCCACATCAATGTTGGCTAAAGTGATAACTAGTATGATCATGGAAATGTGATCCCATTCCCAGATGTGTAACAATGAAATTCTAGCCCTTATTATTTTCCCTTGCATATAGATGTCATGATGCGTATCATTAAATAGGGATGTAAGTATCATGGGGCCCCAAGCAAAGCAAGTCATGTCTGATATCATTCATGACTAGGAAATTCCCCAACCAATGTTGAAGCCTCTACCCCTCTAGTCTGGCATGAGCACCCTAAAAATCAAAAATCTAACAATCAAGGTCAAGTCTAGGGCCTATCCTCTGTAGTCCTACAAGTCAATCTATGTAGTCTTTATCTAAAGGGTATCTACACAAAATACATCCTAGTAGGTAATCATCCCAAAATCCACACCGTAGATCACTAACTCACCATGAATTGGCACCCATAGGATGTGTTAGATGTCCTACAGGGTAATTGTAGCCTCTCTAGTAGGTAGGTGGAAAGAAGACATCTTGTTATACCACCTCTCAGTCAATGCTTACATCATCACATGGTGTGTCCTAATCTTGGGAATATGTGCCATGAAACCCAACTTGACCTCTCCAAGAAATAATCTAGATGGGTCAATAAAATCACAAACACAAGACAAAATTCCAAGTCTCAAATCCATTGACTAAATAGGATGAATTGTCTCCTCTGCAAGCGAAGTGCACCACATCAAAATTGATGAAAAAACATATAAAATTTCATGTTTTGAACCCTAAACTATAAAAGTGCCTCTATTTTCAAAATCATGGTGCTATTGGCTAAGCAACACTATATTAAAAGTTCAAAAGAGACACTATTTTCATAAGTGCGTCGATATTTCAATAGCGACTCTGAACCTAAAGAATGAAAGTGATGCTCCTTGCAAAAGTGCGGCACTATTTCAATAGCACTACTAAATCCTAGAATTGATTGTGATGCTCTATGCAAAAGTGCTCTTAAAAGTGATGCTATTTTTAATAGTGTCACTACTTTGAAAAAAGTGTCATCGACCAGAATACAAATGACGTTGTATAACAACGGTTATGTTTGACATCTTTGACCTAGCATCAATGACCTAAAAACTCAAAAAATAGAAAAACTTTCAATTTGTGTACTAGTGTTCCTACATATGTTGCCCGCTAGTACTCTCATAACCTGTTTGCAAGGTGCTATGGGAGCTCACGATCTGCCATTTCACAAAGGTTTCAGAGAAAAAATAGTAGAATCTCACTTAGACTATGGGTGCAAATGAATTGGAAATTACCCCTCCACCTTTATTAAAGCCTAAAATATAGGATTTTTTGCCCTAATTTGAGGGGGAAAATGACATGTTGATCCTATTTTATCAATTTTTAAGATATGGGGCCTATTTTGAGATATTTTTCATGTTTCTTAGCTTGTTTTTGCATCTTGGAGCCTATTTCTGCAACTAAACCTATGTTAAACCTTTGTCACAATCTTGACTCAAAAATTAAAATTTGTGCCCGATCTCTCGAGGGGCTAGGTACCGACTTAATTCCTTCCATTGGGGCAACATGGGGAATCCAAAAAATCAATAATTTTTTTAAATTTTTGATCTGAATAGCAGTGTAAATTTGAAAAGCATCATTCTTTGAACCAATGCAATAGGTACCTCACATCAAAGAGGGGAAATATGTAGAAACTTAAAATTGTAATGATTGATATTGCACACTTGAGTTTGATTACTAACACCATTACATTTTGAATCACCTCTTTTCAACCATTTAATTAAATAATCTTTAGTATTTAACTAAATTCATAAATTTGTCCTATTAATCAAATGATCACTATTATTTGGCTAATTCATCCCCTTTCACACTAATTTTCATCTTATTTAATTAGGTAATGTGAATTATTTGATTAAATTATATATGTCCTCATTTAATTAAATAATCTTAATTATCGAATTAAATGTTATTTGACCCTCTTTCATTAAATAAGTTAATTATTGAATGAGCATCCTCATTTCATTCAACTTGCACAATTTTTTTTTAATTATCTAAATTTTTAATTTGCCTCACCCTCCCACTTGCAAGGGAATATTCCCTTAGAATATTACTCCACCTGAACTCTAAAAATGGAATATTTCTTTGTAACAAAATTCCTAACAACTTCCAAATTTCTAGGAAGTGTGCTTCTTTGAATAATTGGGAGCCATTTATTAACTCCTTGATCCATATCAACTTGCATTGTCATCCATTCATGATAATCCTTGATCCATGCCTTCACCTCTGATTGCTTCTCACCCATTAATTGATCAAATCAATCCTAGCCATTGATTTTCCATTTTCTCCTATAAATACTCCCCATTTATATGATAAAATGATCCACTTCCATTTTAGAAAAGTTATGTTGCATGTTTGCATACTCACTTTCATCCATCTTGCAACCATTTTAGCTTTTTATCCATGTTTAGCCTAGTTTTCATCAATATTATCTTATTTCATCAATGGAGGTCATTTAAATTCATATTTTATCAAAGGGATTGGGAAAGGGTTGATATTCTATATCATTTCAACACCAATCCCCCAATGGGATGAGGTTTGAGGCATTTAACCAGGGTCCTTTATGCATTTCTTAATAGATTTTGTTTAAATGGCTTCTTCATTCTATGTTTTCGAGCATTTCATTGAGATTATAGCTTAACTAGTTAAGTATTGCCTAAAATCTATTGGATATGGTATATTTATCTTATATTATGATTATAGTCACACTTTGATATTAAAAAAGTCAGTAATATGTAGAAATATTGTATCTATAATTTATAATTTTATATTAATTTAAATAACATTAAAATCTCCATTATTATTGTATTTAAAAAAAAATATTATGAACATTTTATTTAAAAAATCTTTAAAACATTGATTAATTTTTTTAGAACAACTTCAATAATGTTTTACATTAAAAATATGAAACTTACAAAAAATACATAATAAATATATATATATATATATATATATATATATATATTTAATAGGTTTCATTTGTTTTTTAACTTTTGAAGTTTGGTTTTACTTGTTAACTTTTAATATAAAAGTATAGTTTAATATTTTTATTTTTATTTTTATATTAATATTTTAGGTACATATTTTATTAATATTACATTTTCATTAATTAAAAAAAAAAAAATCATTTAATTATTTATTAACTTAATAAATTTATTATTTATTATTATTTTATAAAATTATTATTGTTTATTAATATTTTAATTTTGATCTATTTTGACTTTACATTTAGTTTATTCTATTTTATTTTTTATTTAGATTTAAGTTTGAAATTTATTTTAATTTTTTTTTTTTTTATGAAATTACAAATAGTAATTAAAAAATTTAGAATTGATTTAATATTTAATTATTTATCTTATTAACATTATACTTTTAGAATAATTATATTTTAAATTTTTACTTTTATTTATATAATATTAAATTTCAAACATAAAATATAAGCTAAAAGTTAGAGAGAGAGAGAGAGGAGAGATACAAAAAAGAGAAACAAACATAGGATATAGAGAGAGTCACATAGAGAGATATAAAGACAAAAATAAGTAGGAGACAAAGATATATATATATATAGGTAGAGAGATCAATAGATCAAGAGGGAGGAGGGAAAGAGGGGGAGATAAATAGGGATTAAAAAAGAGAGTATGAGAGAGAGAGGAAAGTGAAAAAGATAGATAGAGGAAGATAGAAGGGAAGACACATATAGAGAGAAATAGGGAAATCAAAGAGAGAGAAAAAGAAATATTGAGAGACACAAAGATAGAGAGGGAGATAGAGATATAAAAGATCTCTTTTTCTCTTCCCATCTATCTCTATATATATCTCTCTCTACCTCACTCTACATCTCTCTTTCTCTTTATATTTATCTCCTCTCTACATCTCTCTTTATATAATTTTAAATATCTCTTTCTATCCCTCCATATCTCTCTCATTCTCTTTCTCTCTTTTTGTCTCTCCATCTTTCTATCTCTATTTATACCTCTCCCTCTTATTCTTTCTCTCTCTCCATGTCCATGTCCATATTCCTCTATATATCTCCCCCATCTCTATCTCCTTACCTCTCCCTGTATCTCTTTCTTCCCCCTCTATCTTTCCTACTATATATCACTTTATCACTCCCTCTTTCTATCCCTATCTCCCCCTCTCTCCCTCTCTCCCTATCATTCAATTTTTCTATGTATTTCTACTCTTCCTCTATCCTCTATCTATTTATCTATATATCTCTCGATCACACACACACACACCCACACCCTATTTCTTCCTCTATATATTTATCTCTATATATCTCTCTTTCACACAAACATATAGTCCATTTTTTCCCCTCCCTATCCCTATCCATATCTCTATCTTTCTCCCCCTCTCCCTCTCTCTATTAATTCTCTCTATCACCTCCTTTATCTCTCTCTTATCTCCCTCTATCTCTATACTCTCATCTCACCCTCTCTATCTATATCTCATTATCTCTGTAACGCCCCACCATGTGACCCTAGAGGAAGTTGCATTTAACTACTTAAATGAAATAATTTTATTTTTTTAAAGTATAATTTAATAGGCAAGTTCGCTAACTAAAGCCAACAACCTCTAAGGTTATGAGATAGAGGTTATAAAGAACCTAAACAAAAACATGATTTAAACCATGTCATTTAATTACTAAATAAATTAAGCACATACATTCCAATAAGATAATTACATCAAGCATAAGAGATAATCATCAATTTCATTAATCCATAAATTAAACCATAAGGTTACAACACTCATTCCCCGAATGAGGTAAGTCTAATAAATAAGATTATAATCACAAAACTCCACCTCGATAACAAAGAGGGGTAAAATAATACAAGGTAACTGAAATGAAATAAAGCAAGAACTGATACAGAAACCAACAAGCTCTCCAACTGGAAGTCTCATCCACACGAACATGAAGAAAGAACCCAATGGATTTAGGTGCATGCCACCCAACCAAGTGGAACCCAAAGGCCCACCCCCCATGCTAGGAGATAGTAACCAGGAATCCTAACCAAGACCAACACCTCTAGACACAGGCTAAACATAACTAATAAACTAACACAACCAACACATGAACCTTACAAGTACATAACAAGTACACTCAAGAGCATCATGAGTGCCTCACAAGTAAAACTCTACATGGTCACATTGCTTCTAGAAATAAAGCAGAATGAGTATGTTAAAAGAACCATACACAAAATAATCAAATACCAACTATGGTCACATCAAGTATGTTTTGGAAACCATACCCACAATAAACAAGAACCAACTATTGTCCTAGATAGAGTGCCATCGCATAGCTCATCATGGGTTATCCTTGGGAATCTTCATAGGCTTCGGCCCCCACAAGAAAAGGTTATCCTGGTGACCTTTACCGAATCTCGACCCCCGCACTCACTCATACAGAGCCAAATACCTTTCGTACAGACAAGATAGATGACCTTGCCATTACAAGCCTTCCCATCTCATCCCAAGCATAACCGAGCACTTAGGTCCATGAGTGAGGCATTAAAAATCTTGATTAGTGAGAAGTTAGTCCTAAACTTCTAAGTATTGTTTTAGTTATCACTTGATTAAATAACTTACAACGAGTTATCCTGGCACCACTTCATGTGCTAGCCCCCATTGCAAGCCACTCTTCTATGATGACAACACACACACACCAACCAAACATCAATTGGAACCAAGGTGCAACAAACAAGATAACACATCTACTCCTTTCTCAGGAGTCGACAAAGATGAACCCATCTCCAAACACTGGAGGAAAAATCAATAACAAGACCGCTCCCGACAAGGAGACACACATTACAAAATCCAACCCTCACAGATGACAGACCAACTGGAAGACTTAAAAACTAAAACACCCATAAACCCATTTCCAAAAAAAACAAGAGTACGAAGGGAATATTCACTGAAGGCACATGAAATAAACTACCTTTGGATATTCTAAATCCATGTCCTTATTTCAATCAATAAGTTATTGTGTTGATAAAACTGAATTAAACATTCGTCCTTTCAGATAAGGGAGAAATTTACACTAATTAGTTAACTTTCTTACTTGCAATTAACTAAAGATAAATTAATCAGTTTATCATATAAAACAAAATTCAATGATACAAAATAATTACTGCCTCCTCATTTCCAATATAATCATTTAAAAACAATTGATTTATCTTAAAAGCATATTATTTAAAATCAATTATACCGTTCCATTAATTAATTTATTTTAAAATAAAATCAATAATTAATCCCCAATACTATACTTTGTTTCCTCAATTAATTAGAATAAGAAAATACCATTAATTTATAACACCATTTATTAAATAATATTATAATACTATATAATATTAATCACTAACTACCTATTATATTAAATATAATATACGTTAATGCATTAATATTATAATTACAGTATTACATATTATAATATTAAAATTTTATCTTAAATTATACTTTTCCTTCCATTTTAATTCCAAATATTTTACTATTTAAATAAGATAATATTTAAATATAAAATTATATTTTATTCAATAATCTATTTTTTATTTTTCTTTTTATTCCTTCTAGGAAAGGACAAACCGACCTCGGGTCTTATGCCGTTTAGGGCTGGGACCGCATGCATATCTTTTGGTCGGGGTTTCAATGCATAGTGGCAATGCTTTTGACAGGGCGACGAATTTTACCAGGCAGATGGAGTTTTCCTTGGCCGCGATTTCCATACACAGTGGGCTGCGGACTGGTGGTGGGCGGCTAAAATGTAGAGGCGGCGGTGTTGTACAGTCGATGAAGGTGGAGGTTTGAGGGGGCGGTGATGTGCATAGGGAATGAGTGACACTGGTAGCACCGACCACCCTCCGTGGTGGTGCGGCCTACACAGCCCGCACGGGCCGAAGGGAGAGGAGGCGATGCAGGAGGAGGGTGTTTACGGTGGTTAAGGGTGTGGGGAGTGGAGAGTGGGGAGTGGGAAGGGGCATGCTGGGCGTGGCTCCCTCCACCCGCCTCCCATGGGAGGTGTGGTGGGGGTTGAGCCCCCAGCCCCCAGCCCCCCCACGAATTCTTTTTATTCTTTTTAATTAAAAAAAAAAAAAACTAGACCTTCCCAAAGCCTACGGATTCCTCGAAGTCCGCGCCTCCTTACAGAGCATAATTTTTTTTTTTTTAAAAGGATATAAATTACAGCAAACCCCCTCTTCACCAAAATTTAGATAAATATAAATAATATATATGTATAAAATACATATATATACATATAAGAATACATTTAAATTACTCCAATTTCATATTTGCAACACAAATTGAACAAAAAAATTCAAACAATTATTTGCAGCCAAGAACACAAAAATTACATTTTCAAATAGAGATTTTTGCAACAATATAATCAAATCTATAGATCCTTTCAAAATCACAATTAATTTAATAACATGAACCTAGTTAACTGGTGTTTGAGATGATCCAAATGATGTTCAACTCCCTCCTTTGATTTCCTCCTCAGATTAGCAAATTTCACCACTCCAATACAAAACCCACAAAATTGATAGATTCTTTCTCACACCATTTCCATCTTTTTCCAAAAAAAACCAAGATCCCAAAATTATGAAGCAAAATTCATTCATAAGGATTTTTGCCCTAAAATTCTTCAACCACCCTAATAAATTCTAGAAAATAGAAATTGCCAAAATATCTCATTTTTCAACTCTTTGAATTCAAACTTTTCTAAAATTGAAATTTAAATCATTTTTCTAATTTTTTTTAATTCCAAATTACTCCAATTGACTTTCATGAAATTTTTTTATCTTCAGATTTAACAAAATAACAATAATTCAACATACATAAATTAAATCCTTTCAACATCATAAATTTAATTAATTAATAAATAGATTTAATCAACAATTAAATTATTTATTAATTAAATTAAATTAATAATAAATAAATTATATTTCCACATAATTCTAGATTACATTACTCAACAACTTAAATACTAAAACCCATTTAATTCATTTTACCAACTTGCAATTAAACAACGAAGGGAGGGCACAAATCCAAAGCAACACAACCTAACAAACAACTGACGATAAACAAAGACTAGGGTGACGACCTGACACGAAAACCTAGCTACTATCTCCCAATCGAATACCGTTGGGTATTGAACAAACTCTCACCTGTGAAACTAGGTGGAGTCGATGTCCTATACCTGTCAACCTGCAAATCAAGTAACCAACAACATATAATATGAATAGCATAAAATACACACTGTGAAGAGAAAATCATAGGGTCGTAGGGCACTTGTGAGCGAGTGATACGATACCGTCCCCTTCACCAATACACTACAAATAACTGACAAATCTAACATGCTAGTATAATCCAAAGCATAAATATCTTTAATTCGAATATCCATAAATGCTAATTAAAACATGTCATAAAGATACATCATATTAAAATACCAATGCACCAAAATATAACATTAACGTCGCTTTATAGATAGCGATCAAATACAGCCGAGTACCATAGTCAAGGTACTAACATAAAATACAATATAATAAGATATCTGAATATCTAGAAATGCATCGAAGCAACATAACCACACAAGGACACACTATTCAACTAGAAGGAAAAACGAAGGGGTATTACAATCTGTATATCTCTCTCTTATTCACTCCATCTCTCCCTCCATCTATCCTAGTCTATCTATACATTATTTCTCCACCTCTCTCTATATCTCTTCCTATGTATTTTTATTTTTATCTCTCCATCTCCCCTTATCTCATTATATCCCTTTTTCTATCTTCATTTCTCCCTCTACCTATTCATCTCTTCTTTCTTCTCTCCCTCTCTTTTTTGTCACTCTATCTCTCGTTTATATCCCTATTTATCCCTCTTTCTATCTATTTCTTCCTCTCTCCTTATTACTCCTTTCTATATCTCTCTACTTCTCCTCTCTCCTCTCTTTATTTCTCTCCCTCCCTGTATATCTATCTCCCACTCTATCTCTCTCACTCATATACAAACATGCACACTCCCTATCTCTCTATATTTCCCCTCTCTCTCTATACCTCTCTATTAATTGTCTCTATCATATTTCTCTCTCACTCTCCTTCACTCATTCTCTATCTATATATATCATTATCTCTACCCATCTCTCTTATTCACTCTCCCTCTCCTGCTCTATATCTCTAACTATTTTTTTATTTATATCCTATCTCCCTCTCACTCCTTCTCTCTGTCCCTATCTCCCCATCTCTCTCTACCTATATCTCCCCATCTCTCTCTATCTCTCTCTATGACTCTACATGCATATGCAAGCTAAAGGAATCCAAACAATACACTTTATTTCATAAAAGAATACTCATATAGGTTCATTCACAATACGATAGAATGGAGGCCCCATTGTAGCTATCTATAAAACCACAATGTTAGGAACCACATCTTGCAACAAATTTGTTTTATTTGTCCAAAATTCCTCTTATCTTTAACTTCTTCTAGATATCAAAATTGAGGGTAGATGTATGCCCCCCTTGATTTCAATAGCTTTATAGAGGTGGATTCAAGGTAGTATTCTAACCACATTGAATAAGGTAGGTCATATCATAGGGTATTTCCAAGTACAATATCACATAATGATAGACATTTTATGAGGATAAGAGTGGAATAGTAATTCCAATACAACAAATAGCGTCGAAAATAGAGCTCTCTAGCACCGGTTATGTTGATTTGAATGAAAGGCACTTTTTAACCCTAATTTTAGCTTATATAAGAGTAAAAAGTGAAGTAAATTCTAACCATTTTTTTATTTACCTTCTTGTAGCATGAATGTGGTGAAGAGTGATTGAATATTTCAAGTAGATGAGATTGTGTGCCTGCAAGACTGGATGTCCTACGAGATCGGGTGGCCTACAGTGAGCATTATCATCAAGTGAGTTGATTTTTCTACCTTAGTTTTGTCCTTACACATTTATTTTATGATTTTTACGTATTTCTAGGTTAATATAGGACCTTGGAAGAAAATTTCACAAAGAGTCCTTTTTTCACAAAATGTCCCCTTTTTTCGCAAAGTGTCCATTTTTTGTCATGAAGTGTCCCTTTTTATCACAAAATATCCCATTTATTTGTGAGGTATCCCAAAAGGGGTGTTAAAGTTTCTAGGACCCTTAAAAGAGTACACTAGAACAAATTTAGCACACTTTCTTGATTGTTGATGTAAAGATTTAAGATTTTAGAATGCTTATAGGACATATTTTTTCTTTTTTGTTAGATTCCTACCCATTCATGCCTCCCACTCTTTCAACAAAGGACATAGAGATTTTATAGACTATGAGATTGTATTGGGCATACCTCATGCTTGCCATGAGCTACCACAATCCTATGTTGATGGCACTAGCAAAGTGGTGGAATGTAGACACATGCACATTTCATCTTCCCACTAGTGAGATGACCATTATACTAGAGGACGTACATTCCATACTTTGAGTTTTGATTTAGGGTGATAGGGTAAATTTCCTAGTAGAGTGTTCATTCTAGGAGATGAAATATAATATGAAATATTTCCTTGGAGGTCTAGTTCATGATGGTATGGTCAGGCCACAAATCGATCTAGCGATGTTGCTATATTCGCAGTCCCCACTAGTTGCATGGATTATGATGTTCACAATAGAACTAGTACTCATCCCTAATGGCTAGGGGGCACACTTAGAGGGAGGACTAGTACACATGATTCAAAGGATGGTAGAGCATAGGACCATGTACGCCTAGGGGTGCAACATCCTAGCACATCTATATTATGATCTTGGGTAGTTTTCATTTCAGGAGATTGACAGTATGGTACAATATACACTACTATAGATGTGGTACTTGGAGCATATCACATGCACTAGACCAACAATATTTCCATGCACATCAGCCTTGGGGTATCCTCAGGAATTCAACTATCTACTATGAAGGCTATGGAAATATGGTGACTTACATTTTTGTAGAGTCTAATTCGACTGATTGGATGAGGAGGTCATTTGGATACCTTACCATATTATTCCACGGTGCTCGAATGAGACTCGATAGATGAGGATATTACAAATGGATAGGTTTTTTTATAGGAAAACATGATTACATAGTATGACCTATCTACTATGATTCTTTCATGCGATATTTTGGACATGTCCAAATAGCACCAAGGGCATGAATATTTTAAAAGAGATCAGTACATAGTTCCCAAAGACCTAGTGATTCTAGATGGTTCACTAAAAATGATGTCATCTACAGTGACTCTGACGATGACGATGTTGATATGCCTCCTTCTTTTGATGCTCATGACATCAGTACCAAATATTCCTATGAGTGGTGGTCAACATCATGGTCATCTCCCATATTCCTCATGGAAGAGACAATAGGTGATGCAAAGCCACTCCTAGATTGGGGAGGTGAGGAGGAAAAGGTTGAGGAGATACGCTACGGGGCTACAGATATATTCATGCCAGGTTCACCAAAATGAAAAGTAGAAAAAGTGGTTTGATGCTTTCATATGGTTTTAAGACATAGAGAACACCCACTTTCCAATTTCATTGAAGGATAACCCTAGAGATCTCAGTGCAAAGGAGAAAGATATCTTGAAATAGGGATATCCTAGGGGTTGAATATAAACTAATAAGGGGTTCACCACAAAGCAAGAACTTGGAAAGACAAATGCGATGTAAGTTGTAGTACTAAACCCTAATATGATGTAATGACTTACAAAATGACCTAGAAAAGTAAATGAAACAACACATAAAGCTATAGGAAGGATTGTGTGCACTTGAGAACCCGAAGATGACTGATTGAAACTCTAAAATTTTGGAAAATCTAACTTTTCGACCTATTAGGACTTATTAACCAATCTAGGCGAATTAGTCCCAAATTTGAATTTTTGCACAAGAATCAGTTTCAAGGAAAAGGGTATCTAAATCTGCAAATAGTTTTGAAAAATGCCTATAGTGGGACTCATTTTCCACTTCTAGAAAATCAGTCATGTTCTTCTTTTTTAGGAATTTAAAGTTTAGATCTATGCCCCAATATCTTCCCTTTCATTCCAAACTGATTTTTGGATCCAAATATGAGAAAATCCTTGCAAAACAAAATGCAAACTTGATTTTCTTATTGGGGGTTTTCCCTGCTCAAACCCCTAGTTTGGTAATTAAACCTTGATGGAAATAATGAAACTTGAATGTAAATGTGAACATAAATCCTAGCCTCAAGTGTGTCTAAGACTAGGAAATTTGAAATGCAATGAAACCCTATTCTAATGTGCAAGAATGAGATACATGGAAGAAAATATGACAATGAATGACTCATTTTGAGATACCTCTAATCACCCAAATGAGCCTCAATAATTATTGTACCTTACTTAGGCTGAAATTAGCGTGATAATGGAGGATGGAATCACTTAAGAAACTAGTCTTTATGCTTGACTTGATGGCTGGTTGCATCTCCCCAACCTAGAATCCATCATGATTCACCATAGACAACCATGATCAACCCTTGAAAATTCTAGATCTTGAATGAAAGTGAGCTTGAAGATCCCAAAAAACACTTTAATGATGCTCCAAGACTTCAACTTTGCTTGCTTTTGAAACTTGAATGCTCTTGTGAAAGAATACTTGAAGATTCTTAATGCTTGTCTCTTAAATTTTCTCTTGAAAATGCTTGCTTAGATGAGAAAAATGACTTAGAAGCTTGCTTATATAGGCATTAACACCAAATTTATCGTTATTTAGATCTCAAAGGCCAACATCAACCAAAAGTTTGAATTTAAAAGGTGATTTTCCTACTCAAAACATAAAAAGATCCCAAATGGGACTCATTCACCCAAGGTGGTGAATAGGTCCCACCTATAGGGACTCATTCGCTCCAGGTGGCAAATATTTCCTGCCCTAGATTTTTGATGTTTTAACTAATTTTTTTAGGTTTTTAGCTAACATAAGCCTCAAGATCCAAAATAATGGGTCCTAGGGGGCTATTAGTGATGATTTGAAGTAGTATTTAATGCAAGGGTACTAAAATAGGTCTAGATTAAATGAGAAATTTCCCTATCTCCAAGAAGGAGGTTGTAACTCCAATTTTTCAGAATTGTGGATGGATGCTAACTGTTGCACAAGATTAAACATCAATTGTAATCTAAATAAAACAACAAAGAATGATAAGTAAGCATGATTAATCTAAAATAATAAAATCACAATGATCTCACTAAATATGCAAATACTTCCTCGATTTATCTCAATTGTCCTTCTCCATTTTTCTATCTTGTTATTCTTGCCCTCAGATATTTGTGTGTTTGAATGCAAGCATAACTTCGTCGAGTGTCTCAACAAAATATCAAAGATTGTTTCTTCTCAAAAATGTATAATGATTTCGGGGAGAGGAGGAATAATGATAATGATAGGCCATTTTATAGATTGTGTGTTTTCAAACGATCGGCTCAGATTGAAAGAAAGATCGACGGATGAGATTGACGAACGCCATGCGATGAGTTATGTGACAGATAGAATGTGAGTTCAACTACAGGGTAAAGACTAATTTTAGAACATGAGTTCCAATCTTCATCTTCAAAAATAAAAGAAATAGACTTTGTATGCAAAAGACAAAGTTAGAAGTTGAAGAATAATGCATTCAAATGCAAACTTGAGTTAATTAATTAAATAAAGATATTTAATTAATAAACGCATACATGCATATGAGTTAGAACTATTTAATTGACTAGTTATGATAGAGAGTCTTCTCGCAAAGATAGACTGGTGTTGAATTCAGAGATAACTGGAGAACTAAAAATAAATCTCGAGTCAGAAGGTGCGTGGATGATTAGATAATTGGTTGATAGAGGAATGTGACATAAATAATTAAATATGAATTAAATGTTAATTTAATTCAACATTCGAAAATAAAAGATTTAATTAAATAAATAAAGATAATTCATTTAATTGACTTTTGAAAAAGGTAGAATTGAATAATTAAATAATAAATATTTAATTATAGTTGAAAAGGGGGTTAAATGAATAATTAAATAAAGATATTTAATTATAGTTGGAAAAGGGGGTTAAATGAATAATTAAATAAAGATATTTAATTATAGTTGGAAAAAGTATGATAAAGGGGTAATTAAATTAAAAATTATTTAATTAAGAAGGAAGAATTAATTAATTCGCAACATAATTAAATAAATATGATTTATTTAATTAATCCAAGTTGAATAAAGGTCATTTATGAATTAATGAATTAATTAAAAAGGGATATTTAATTAATAGAGGAAATATGTGTTAGAAAGGTTAATTAAATAATTGACATTATTTAATCATGACCATGGATGAATATAAAATTATGTCAAATGTGGTGTTTGCAGGCCTAGACCAATTTTAGGTATCTACAGTTTGCCCCTCTTTGATACAATGTTGGTACGATGTTGTGTCAAAGAAAATATGCCTCGATCGTGCCCCAGCATGAAACAGGGTAAGGTATGCTCCCTCAGGAAAATTGACATTTTTTGAAAAGTTTCAAAAAATTCAGGAAATATTCTCGATAAGTCAATTTGATAGTCAGAAATGCAATGGAGTCAACAAAATTGAATTTGGAGTTAATACGGACAAATACGGGTTGTTGGAAGTTGAAAGATTATCCGGCGAATAGATTAGGATTGAGAAAATGCCATTTGAAATCCTCCTATAAATAGAAATTAGGGCTAAAATGAATTCATTTGCACCCGGAGGAGATAGAAAAACTTGAGAATCTACTCTGACTGACAGACGAAATGGCATCTATTCTGTACACCAGGCATCGAGGATATCGGATCTGGACCTTCCAGCGACCAGCTGACGCAGGACCACCGGTATGTACGCGAAAATGAGAACTTGAAATGTAGTTTTGGCATGTTTTTCTAGGCATAGAAAATTAGTTTTGCAAATGCGGTGCATCGTGAATGACACATATGCCATCGTATTCACCGCATTTGACTGCAAAACGATGCATGTGCAACTTCATGCATAGTCTAGAATAGGATTTAGAGAAATGCATGCATTTGAAGATTAGTGCACCGCATGTGTATACATGCAACACATCTGCTGAGGGGTTAAACGCATGTGACCTAGTGAGCCGCATATGCATTAATGATTGCATATGTAGTAGAAATGGAGGTGATGAAAATATGTGGTTTAGTGAACTGCATATGCTATATTAGAATAGGAGTGTAAGAAATATGCGACCCATATGTAATATGCACCGCAACTGAGGCATTGTGCAATGCATTTGAAAAAAATGCACCGCATCTGTAAACATGAGCCGCATTTGGCTGGTAAAATTTTTTGAAAAATTTTGCGAAGTAAAACTTGAAAATTTTCTGACATCATGGTTTAAATGTAGGTGGTTTTAGATCCGATTTATACATGGGAGTCGCGACCAGATATGTTTGATCTAAGATACAATTTGACTTCTGCAGAGACTCAATTGCTATGGGTTCTAGGTCTATGGCATTGTTTGTCGATGCCTGCCCATTAGAGGAGGCCACTGTCACATTAGAGGATGTGTACAGGATTTTGAGGCTACCCATTAGAGGAGAGCGGGTTACATATGATCCCCAGTGAGGGTTGACTGAGTTGGCATGGTTCTATCAGGTTGATGACATCAGTAGGCTTGGCATTGAGCACTACAAGATTAGATGGCCAGTGTTAGTAGACAAATACGATAGGATTGATTGTATCCTATGTACTCTGATTGGGGGTATCGTTCTTCCAGATAGATGAGGTCATGGCTTTCCAGTGGGATGGGGAGCTATGTTGGTTGGGATATTGGAGAGTGAGACAAGATATGCATGGGGTCCATGTCTACTCGAGATGTTGTATTTTCATCTACATGACATTGCGTACAAAGATGCACAGTCATTGAGTTGTGGGACGACACTACTGATGATATGGGGTTTTGAGAGCATAGCTATATTTCATCCTCCAGTGATAGTAGAGAGAGATGAGAGACTTCAATATGTGTTTTGATATACAAGACAGATTACGTAGACACATGTTGGAGACACAGGATACTAGAGACATGCATTGGATACACTTGATCAATTTATATGGAGACCTTACATGGATTGTGAGGTGTGGGCGGATGATGATATACATTTTCCATTCTGTAGATAGACATAGTACCTTATTGGGAGGATTATTTTTAGTGTTCACATCATTGAGCGACACTTGCCAAATAGAGTTCTGAGACAGTTTAGAGAGGTTCAAGATGAGCCTCGAGGTAGAGCAGAGTTTGCTCGGTCGTCAAGAGAGGTTCCATGGTGGGGACCCATGATTCCAGTGGCTACTGCAGAGGCAGACATACAGGCACTTCAGCCAGTACAATGGGGATGGAGAGGTGGATTAGCAGATCCAGAGACCACGGCCGCATATGATGCATGGTGGGTGGTTCATCGGCCGTTTCCTTACACAAATCCTGACCAACCAGCACCAGTTGAGAGACGAGGCATAGAGCCTAGAGGACGTCAGAGAGGTGGGGGTGCTAGAGTTGGTAGAGTAGGTGGTAGAGGGGATGGAGATGATGGCAGAGGTAGAGGTAGAGGTGGGAGACAAGGATAGAGAGGATGGAGAGGGGGTCAGGTAGGTGGAGATGCACCTATATAGGAGGTAGCAGGAATTGATGTACTAATGATAGATATCAGAGGTAGAGTGGATGTATCGGCTGGAGATGAGCACGTTGTAGCAGAGGTAGTGGTTGAGGAGCGTGTAGAGGTAGATGTCAGAGTAGCAGACGTTGCAGAGGATTCTGATGCAGACATGGATGTAGACCCTCTTGGTGTGTTGGTAGGATATGGAGAGGATGACATTGAGGATGATATTGAGGAGGAGGCACTGATGGAGGAGCAGGAGAGACAGCTCAGAGATCGGATAGTGGAGGGGAGATGGGATGAGGATGCTCTGAGAGATGGTGACAGGGAGGCTTTCGAGGAGAGACTCAGACTTATGACCATAGAGTTTGAGGTGATGAGATTAGAGAGAGATAGTAACTTCATAGAGAGGGATAGTGCCTATACAGAGAGGGACAGTGCTCATACAGAGAGGGATAGTGCTCTCATGGAGAGAGATTGGGCTATAGCCCAATGGTAGGAGGTAGAGCAACAGTTTTTCAGAGATCAGATGCCTTTGCAGTGGTTCTTCATCTGAGGGTTTTGCTCGTGAGCTAGTCAGATTAGTTGAGAGAGCATCATACTATAGGGATCTTTATGAGGCAGTTGTGCTAGCAAGTATATGAGCACCCAACTTTTTAGAGGTGCGGAGTCAAGGCAGGAGTCATACTCAAAGTCAGAGGACATAGAGTATAGAGGGGGTGGTAAGACCACTGAGGATAGGTCCATATGATAGGCCTTCCACCTCACAAAGGCTACCTTCAACTTTTTTCCCACCACCATCACCTCGAGATAGTAGGGGTAGTGGGACACGATGATAGGGACTTATGTAGACAGTTGTATTTTGATCAAAGATCCTGTGAGCTCATGTTTTATTTATTCATACATTCAGACATTGTACTGTGACACACTTTTTGAGCGATATATATCTATATATATATATATATATGATTTTTGCGGCTTCTACATGATATGCAATTCTATGTGATGGATGATGCTTCATTTCAACATGATTATGTTTCCTAAATGATGTATATACATGTGTTATGAATGAAATGTTTCTACATGTTTATGAGTTATAAATTTTACAATGATGTTATGGATGATTCTATTTACTTATGATAATGAATGCAATGATCTATATGATGCTTATTTATATGTGTGATAATATGTACATGCAATTTTTACCTTATATGATGATGCAATGCCTATTATGTAATGATGTGAAATGCAATGATGTGAAATGCAATGCAACTATGTGAAATGTATGATAATGCAAATGATCTAATGTTGTTATTGTGTCACAGGACCTTATCTTTATGTCAAAGAAGAGAAATGTTAGGATGAAATTAATTCAGAATGTTAATAAGACATAATTAAAGTGTGATTGATGGAGAAACTGATATAATGACAGTTGATTGATTGAGAAAAAGATATAATCTTTGATATATTACCAAATACGCTATACTTGCTTGTTATCATCATTAGGCGGGACATGACAAAGATGGATAGTACACACTATGATATGAGATAGACCATAGTGTACAAATTTATCCATCTGTGAAAAATAGACAGTCGTAGACAAGGAGTGTCTTAACTTAGACAAAGGACAAGATGCCCCAGTCATTTTGTCAAGACAAACCACAGACAATAGACAAATAAAAGATGGTTCATGAGATGTCATTGCTCCTCTAAATCCTTGATTGGACATCCTTGAGGAAACTAGTAACATGACTCAAAAACCAATGTTAAAAAGACAGTTGACAGACAACAGCTAAAGAAAAAGAGTCCTGAGACATTGTTGCTTCTCTAAATCCTTCAAGAGACATCCTCGAGAAAGCTAATAATAGGATCTTGCACAAATCAATAAAAATATAAGACAAAATAAGATATAAAGTCATAAAACCAAATAAATTTATTCACCAAAACTTGATCTTTTGAGATTGTTTGATGTTGATGTTTGACATAGCGTAATGTGAGAGAATGACACATACCGCATAAGACGTTGAGTTTGGTTTCGACCTAGTGAATTCTATATAAGGCATGACAAAGCCTGGTTTTAGAAAGACACGTGTTGTATAAGACATTGGAGTCTGATGACATTGAAGTGACAAGCCACATGAGACTATGACAATTTGATGACGTCTGTTGACAAGAAAGACATATCTTGCATAAGACATAGGTTGATCGCTTTGACAATGTGTTTGATATTGACTTGATGACAATTTGAGATGTTTTGCCTTGTTGAATGACTTGTTTGGATTCCTTGACTGATAAATTGTGTTTGTATGTGTATTGATAGTGTATGACATGAAATGATACCCTAAACTATGATATGCAACTTGTGTGATAGTGAGTGCGAATGAACCCTATTGGACTAACCTAGTGTGGTCTCGAGAGCTCATCAATTGATTAGGCTTGCCTACGTTGTACACTTAGAGACCTCATAGTTTGACATGACCAATGAATTTTTATGTACAAAGAGTCATGAATTAATATGTGTGATAGATGACAAACCTAGACTGACATACCTAATGCCTCGGGGGCACATCGATTGATTAGCCTTGCCTATGTCCCAATCGCAGAGGCAACGTAGTTCGACTAAAGTCTACAACTGACTTAACATGACTGACTTGACATAATGGACTTGACATGACTAACTTGACATGATTGACTAGGAATGATGGACTTGACTCTGTTTTTGGGATTTTTTGATATTTTTTGGATTTTGTTTGTAGATTTTTGGAGTTTTATAATGTTTTTGGATTTTTCAAGACATTTTTGATGGTGTGACATTATGTACAAGGTGTTAGGGCATTGAACAAGGATTTGCCCCCAATCAGGAAGATGTTTGGAAAATGGAGTGGATAATGTGACGGAATGGATGCTTAGATGTCAATCGTTCCCAAGGAATGGACAAGACAACCATTTATTATGAGTGATGGTGAAAAAGTCCGATTAGAATGATGATAGATGGAAGAGTGAGCTTGACTACATATGGTGCCTGTTTGCTAGGTTTTCACCATGGTAATTATCCATAGCGCCACCAAAGCGGTTTTCACTAGTGGATGGATTTATTTCTCTTTAATTTTTTTATTTTCTCAATTTTTTTGGTGTTACAAAGACGCCTGTTTGCCAGGTTTTCATCAAGGTAACCATTTTTTTGTATTTTTCTAGATTAAGACATGGATTCTCAAAGACTTCAGCGTAGAACCTCTTTAGATGCAGACTGTTGATAGGGGATAAAAGTGGCTCTCCTTCAAGATTAGAGAGTTGGTACGCTCCTGATCCAAAGGCTTCTGTGACAATGTACGACCCCAACCAATTAGGCTCAAACTTACCTAGTTTCTCTCTTTCAGCTTGGTTCTTATGATTCTCCATTAATACCAGGTCACCAATGTCAAAGTGTCTATTGAGAACCTTCCTATTGTAACTACGACAAAGACAATTTTAATATTCTTGAAAATGATCTAATGCCTTCTGTCTTCTTTTGTCCAGCAGTTCTAGCTCGTGTAACCTAGAGGCACGGTATTCTTCATCGTTGATTTGACCCTTCAAGGATACCCGTAGAGAAGGTATTTCAACCTCAATAGGTAAGATAGCTTTGGACCCGAATACGAGGGAATATGGAGTGGCACCGGTGGGAGTACAGATGCTTGTGCAATAAGCCCATAAGGTGGGATTAAGCTATAGGTGCCAGTCACGACCAGCATTATTAAAAGTCTTCTTAAGGATTCTAACAATTGTCTTATTAGATGCCTCAGCTTGGTCATTACCTTGTGGGTAATATGGGGTGGAGAAATGGTGTTTGATGTGGAATTATTCACATAAATGGCATACTTCTTGGTTCTTGAATGGGTGGCCATTGTCTGTGACTATGGATTGAGGTACACCATACCGACAAATGATATAGTCTAGGATAAACTTAGATATTTTTGTGTCTCGGTTATGTATGTCATGGGAATAGCTTCAATCCATTTGGTGAAGTATTTGGTGGTGGTGATGATGAATTTATGGTCATTAGAGGATGGAGGGTGTATCTTACCTATGAGGTCAAGTCCCCATTGGGCAAGGGGCCATGGTGAAGTAATTGGATGAAGTTCCTACACTGGCGCTCTTATCAAGTCTCCATGTATTTGACATTGTCTACATTTCCTTACAAAGACGTATGAGTCTTTCTCCATCGTAGGCCAATAGTAACCTAGTCTCATAATCTTATGGGCTAGAGTAGGACCACTCGAATGAGATCCACATATACCCTTGTGCACTACTCACAAAGTTGTTTGTGCTTCTTCAACATCAAGACATCTCATAAGGGCATTATCTAAGGTGCGTCTATACAGGGTTTCTCTGATGATGGTGTACTTGGCTGACTTTCGGATGAAGGTTCGATGTTGGTTATTGGACAAGTCTTGAGGTAGGGTTTGGTCAGTGAGGTAATCGAATATGTCTTTATACCAAGGAGATGTAGGACCAATAATGGTACACACCATCATAGTATCAAGGACATCATAAGCGGGGACCAATAGTTGTTCAACTAGAAACTCAAACTTAGGCACATTACTTGGAATATCCAATAAGGAAGCCACGATTGCCATAGCATCTGTAGCTCTATTCTGAATATGCAATATTTGTTGAAAAGTTATGTCATTGAAATATTGTTTGAAACTATCAGCCATCCTCTTGTAAGGTGCAAGCTTCTCATCCTTAGTCTCGTAATCATCATTCACCTGTCGGATTACCAGTTGAGATTCGCCAAAGACATGTAGGCTCTTAATGTTCCACTAAGCTGCCATTCTTAACCCTGTCACTATGGCTTCGTATTCTGCTATATTTTTGGTACAAGGGAATGCAATCCTGAATGATTTGGGAATGGTATCACCTTGAGGTGTGAAAAATAAGATACCCGCTCCTGAACCACGATTTGTATGTGACCCATCAAAGTAGAGTTTCCATTCAGTTTTAATGTCAAGGTTGAAGAGGAATTCATCTGGAAAGTCTGCACCATTGGATGGCCTATCTTTATAGGTGCATTCACTAGTTGATCTACAATTGCTTGTCCTTTTATAGCCTTCCTTTCGACATACTAAATGTCGTACTCGCTAAGTATCATAACCCATTTAGCCAATCGGCCTATTAAAGCCGCCTTACTTAGGAGGTATTTAAGTGGATCAGTTTTTGCAATCAACATTCTTTGTTGATTGAGCATATAGTGCCAAAGTTTTTGGATAGAAAAAACTACCGCAAGGAAAGCACGTTCTATGCTACTTTAATTCAATTCATAACCCACTAAGGTATGACTGATATAATAAACCGCTCTCTCTTGACCTTGATCATCGTGTTGTGCGAGAAGAGCCCCTAATGCCGACTGAGTTGCTGATATATAGAGTATCAATGGTTTTCCCTTTGTAGGTGGCATTAAGACTGGTGGAGTAAGAAAATAGTCCTTGATTTGTTGGAAGGCCTCTTGGCATTTAGGTGTCCACACAAATGGTACTCCTTTCTTGAGTAGATGCTGAAATGGATGTATTTTATCCACCAGTTGTACTATGAAACACCTAATTGACTATAATCTTCCTTGTAAAGTTCTGAGTTGGCCAATGCTGGTTGGAGGAGGCATTTCTATGATAGCTCTTACCTTCTCTGGGTCCACTTCAATGCCTCTTCAAGAGATGATATAACCTAATAGTTTTCCTGACTTCACCCCAAAGACACACTTCTTCGAATTTAGCCTAACATTGTAATTTTCTAGCCTTTGGAGTATCTTGTCTAAGACTTTCAAATGATCCTCTCTTGTTTTTGATTTTTCTATAATGTCATTGACATAATATTCCATAAAATTATGTACAAAATCATGGAAAATTATAGTCATGGCCCATTGAAAGGTGGCTCCTGCATTCTTAAGGCCAAATGGCATAACATTCCAACAATATGTGCCCCATGGACACGTGAAAGTTGTTTTGTGTTTGTCTTCAGGTGCTATTTTAATCTGGTTGTATCCATAGAAACCATCCATAAGGGATAGCATCTCATATCCTTCTGTTAGATCCACGATCATGTTGATATTTGGCAAAGGAAATTCATCCTTAGGGCATGCCTTATTGATGTCCCTAAAGTCAGTGCAAATGTGAATGCCCCCAGTTGGCTTAGTCACTGGTACAAGATTGGATATCCAATCTTCATAGTCTATTGTCCTTATGAACCCTACATCCAAGAGTTTCTTAAGTTCTATCTTGACCAATAGAGCAATCTGCGGATGCATTTTCCTCAATTTCTGTTTGACTGGTTTAATACCTAGCTATAGTGGTAGATGATGCCATATTAGGTTTGGATTTAGCCCAGGCATGTCAGCATATGACCATGAAAAGTTAATTTGTCTCTTTCTGAAGAAGTCTTTAAACTCAAGTTTTTCTGTCTCTGTTAAAGAAGCTACAAAATATACCTTTTGAGGATTCTCTTATGTACCTATGTTGACTTCAACAGATTCTGCTACTAGCATTGGTGACTTTTCCTATTCAAAGGGGAGAATATTTAAACCTCTATCCTTGGGTGCCTCAGAGAGGTTTTCTCCCTCGAATACATCCTTTCTTTTGACTTTTTCATCGTCCAAAGGCACCTTTCAGTTTTCACCTAGGGACTCATCATTTTTATTTTCATTGTCTTTTTTCTTTCATTCTCATTTTGTGACTAGAGGTGTAAATAGACTCCCCAAAATATGCTTTATTGTCCAAGTTAGACCATTTTCATGTTGTCGACAATAAAAAATTGACAAATTTATGCTAAAACTTGCTATTGGGGTGTTGAAAAACATTTTCCAATTCTCAAATAGCTCCAAAATCCCCCAAATGGCATTTACATGTGATGAGAAATGAAATAGGCATTCAGAAAAAAATCATTTCCATGTTTGCCCGCTTTCGACAATAATGCAAAAATAATATTAAATGCGTACAAAGGTTTAATAAAACACTTGCAAGGTTTAATAAAGTCTTAATAAAGTATTTTAAAACTTTAATCACCTCTCTACACTTTTCCCCACTTGCCTACTAGCTTCTATCATAGGGTAAAGGGAAGGCAAGACATAAAGTTTAAACTTTACAAAGTTTGTAAATATTAAAATTTTCCCTAGAACTTTGTACAATTAACTTGTAATAACATTTATAATATTTATTATATAATTTAAATATTATCTCTTGCAACATTAAGAAATATACAAATTTTAATTTCGCTTGCCACCCGAATGGGCAAAAATTCACTACACACAAACGGGGACCCTTGAAGCTGATATTTTTTGTGAGCAACTATAATCAATTATTTAAAACGTGGGTTTTAAATAAGGTTTCTCCTAGAAATCAAAATGTAGGCACCTCCTTTGTAAATCAGCCCATTGGATGTGTTCGCTATAGCCAAAATACATTAAAATCATGTATCAAATGGCCTCCATTTTTTATGAAAATAGAACTGCAGTTTATACCAAAACAAGAAATGGGTTGCCTTCAAAATTATGAAATTTGAAACTTTCCAGAACACCAAATTTAGTCCTGTCACAATTAGAAAAGTATTAAATAGCCCATCAGAACTCATCCAAGAAGGACAAAACTAAGTAGACGTACTACCATATGTACCAAAAAAAATTCTACCATATGTATTTTCAAGATAACCTCTGAGTTGTAAAATTTTAATCCTCGAAGATGGGCTCTAGGGTAGATTTAGCAATATGTCGACCAAACTTCTATCGACACATTGAAAGGACATAGGCATGTCAAATTTTCAAAAATTGAAGGTGTTATCAAAACCATGCATGTTCCATCTTATCCTTGATTTTTTTATTTATGCAATATTTCATGTGTATTTATTTATTTTTCTTTCTTATATTATATGACACACTTTTTATAGATAAAGATATGACTTCACATATTCCTTCAAACTAATATCCTA
The DNA here is from genome assembly GCA_007115665.2 of Sequoiadendron giganteum. NCBI lineage: Eukaryota > Viridiplantae > Streptophyta > Pinopsida > Cupressales > Cupressaceae > Sequoiadendron > Sequoiadendron giganteum. The sequence goes on along the minus strand of CM021101.1, from coordinate 245,411,880 downwards.
TCAACATATGCCTTAACACACATATTTCAACGTGGTTCACACTATCACTCATCACATAATTTTTATTGCGATATTAAGGGCTATGTTATTCCATTATTACACAATGATTATGAGCTTACATTGATACAGCTTTTGAAATACATTGGGAAGTGTCATGCATTAATCCTTTATATTTTAGTCATAATTTCCATATTTTCACACATGTTGGGCATCATTTATTTTTTCTACAATAGTGTGTCCCACTTTTGAGACATCCTAATATCTTCCTTAATTCACACATTTCTTATAAAAATAATTATTTAAGCCTTAAGGGGTTCCATCTAAAGGTTTTTAATGAAGATGTTAGATCCTCGTTAGATCAAACCCCCTTGGACAAAAATACCCTAGTATTAAATCAAACTCTTAATGGAGTCTCCTTTGCACCTATCAAGTAAGTATCTAGCATTTATTATAAGATCTCCAAAAAGTATAATTTTGAATATATTTTACTTTATTATTATATTTATTTTCTCTTTCTTGTGAATGTAGGTTTTTCATTGAACACCAATGTATTTATTTCACATACATGGAGAAATAGAAATAGAGGGAAAAATTATAAAAAAAGGTGTTAATGTTCTTATTCAACAAATAAAGAAGTTAATTTAAATGAATAAAAAAGAGTTATGAAGTATTGAAGTAATCTATGTCTGAATTATAGTTAATCTCACTTCAAAAACTTATAAAAATATTATGCAATATTAAATTATGAAAAAGTATGTGTTATAGGTGTTGGATAAACCTATGTGATCATATCATTACAAGGTTCATTACTTTACATGACCCAGTTCTATATCTTTTTATGTTTAAGTATTTATTTTTCATGCATGTTTATGAGTGTTTCATATTTTAGATGCATGACCATTCTAGGATTCACATTCATCTCAATGTGTGGGTAAAATTTCATCATGTAATTTCCATACCCATCTCATTTTCAATTAGGTTTTTTCCTCTTTTTAAGGAGAGTACATTAATACAATAGGCTATTGAGAATAGGTGTAATTTTGTGCAAAATTAATTCCATTTTCCTATGTCAACTTACACACATTCATAAGCACCTACCCTTTATATTATCCCTATCAAATTATAGATTCTTATGCATTCACCATAACTACTTATCTATAACACATATACATGTACATATTTGCATACATTTTATCTGATGCAATTTATCAATTTTCATGTGCTTGGAAAAGTTTATAGTTTTAGAGACGTCCTTCAAGTCATTGAATCATCCTTCTAAAATTTTAAAATAAAAAATAAAAAATAAAAAAATCAAATTTGTTCAACTCTTGAACCTATCCCCACAAATTTGTGGGATGCGTTGCTATATCTTTGTATATAAAGAAATTCAATACATGCATTTTGATACCAAAGAATCAAGAATCATTTTCATATCATTTGTAAACACAAACACAAATTTTTGGGATGTGTTGCTATATCTTTATATCTAGGGGCATTCAGTACATTCATTTTGATACCAAAGAATCATGAATCATTTGCATACCATTTGAATTACCAAACTATTATTACTTATTTTAAATCTCAAGGCACATTAAAATTAAAGCTACAATGCACTTTGTACATTTTTCTATCAAAGAGCTAAGTAACTTTTTTTCTATTTACATTCTCATATTTAATAATTATAAATTATTATAATATAACTATCATCACTAATAATCTAAACTAATCTATACTTAATTAATTACATTTATATAATTTGTCTAGGGTAATCCTAAATAACATTTTCTAACTTTACAATATATTAAATTGTTTTTATAATAATTTATTTTATTAATGTCAAGAGGCATTCTAGATGGCAACACAAGATGTAGTGTAATGACATCCATTATCTTAGATTTGACAGTCATTTACATATCAAATAATTAGAATTTAATAATAAACATAATATTTCTAAAATAAGCAGCAAATAAAATTTATGTATTCATGTATGTAGTAAATAAAATAATTGTAAAATAATTTAAAACCTTTGAAGTAAATATAATAGTTCCGAACTAATATATATCTACATTTTGTAGATAGATGTATTTAAGATATCTATACTAGTTAAATAATTACAATACACAAAATAACTCAATACATTTAGCACAAGTATTTCCCAAACATGATTTTTAAGTTACCTAAGTTTTTTTTAATCCATATTTTCAATGAAAATAAATAGAAAATGTTAATAGGTCTTTGCTTTATTGGTGAAGTTGAATGGTTCTAAATTAGCTTAGAAAGGATCAAGTCTTGTGGAGTGCAAGAGCCTACTACTATAAGGAACAAAATCGGGATTGTGTCTTGGGCGACTTTGCTGGAATAGATATCCATCACTCCTTGACTTTCAGCCAAAGATATCTGTTCCATATCAAAAATAGCTAAATGACTAGCACTTGCATCTAAAGGAGATGGAAGGATTACGTTGATACAAAATTATATGTTAGAGAGTACATATTTATACATGGATGCATATAAATGCAAGCGCTGCAAATTCTACTTGCATGTGGCTCGATTATGTAAATTTGATATAAAACTCAAAAAAAAATTAGTGTGAAAATAAACTCTAGACTTAATTGATTTTTCACATACTTTTATATTGTCGTAAAGCTAAATAGGGATAAAAGAGTTCAGAACACAAGACCAAAGCAGCAAAGGTCTGTCAAGCCAAAGAAAAAGGTACAATATAATGCCCATATGGCTGTAGAGGAGAATATCAGGGAGTAGACAAGGGATACGGAAGTCTGCTAAGCTAAAAGTAAGAGGCTTCATTTTCCAAACTTTTCCTTCCTTTAAACACCTCACAATCAATAAAATCACCCCTTTTCCTCTCCCCTAATCTAGTTAGACTATTCCAACGAATTGACGTCCCTAATATGGAGGAACGATCTGTTCTAAAGCGATGTGTTTAGGCTTTATTTTCCAATTCTAAAGTCGAAGTTAGGTCTGGAGTTTCTATGGATTTTTGGAAGTAGCGGATTGTGACTGTCACTACCATATCACCTATAGGAAGTTGAAATATGCTGGTGCCTAAGCCCCATCACTCAATGGACACAATAAGCATTCATGCGCCATAGTATAATTTGGGTAGCAAGACCATATATCTAGGAAGGCCTACCACTACTAGGAGTGCCTAATCTACACCATCTTTCAAGATGGAAAATATATGCAGACTAACTAGCTAGAGGCTTTACGGATAAGCTTGTGAATGTACAACTTCATGTACATAATTAGGTAAGGAAAGAAACATTTGATAATAGTCAATGCTAAAATTTAAACAATATTTAAGATAAATTTTAAATATACTAGTTAGGGATAAGTTAGTGGCTTAGGACATATTCATAAGATAATTTGATGATCTAGGGATTAGTTCATGAGACAATTTTACATCAACTAATACAATTTTTTTAGGTCTCTAAAACAAAATAAAATTACATTGTTTAAACAAGTGCAAAACTCTTAACAATATCAAAAGATTCAAAATTTTGATAAAGTTAAGGATTTGGAGTGTTGTTTTGTGTCGATGGCCTTTTTACACTCAATATGAGATCATACATGATCATTCTTGGTTAGTACATTATTCCATCAAAACCACCATCATTATAAAATATAAGAATATGTTGGAGCTTTAAATGTATTAGTTTCATAAGGGTGAATATGAAAATAAAAATAATATTTTACTATGTATCCCTCCTTATACAACTACATAAAATTTTGCATTTTACAAATCATTCATCCTATGACATATACTTTCAAACCAATGTGGCCATATCATGATAAAATATATTATTCATACTGACATATGACTTATGCATAATTGGGCTTATTTTTTATGCATAGGACATTTGTTATAGCTCTTTTCTTACATCAATGACACTTTTGACCTATGACACAATTAGAGGACCACATTGATTTATGATTCTTATCCATGAACATTAACATATCTTGGAACCATGAATGTTACATCTTATACTTGATTTTATCATTTATGCAATATTCCATGTGTATTTATTTATTTATCATTCTTGGACCATAAGACATATTTTTGATAGATGCATATATGACTTCACATGTGCCTTCACACTCATATCCTATCAATATATTCTTTCACACATATCTTTCAACATGGTTCACATTATCACTCATCACATAAATTTTATTGAGATATTAAGGGATATGTTATTCCATTATTACACATTGGGCTATGTGCAAGATCATGATGAGCCAAAAAGTGGCGATATCTAAGTGATGTGATGGCCCATGTGGGTGACGACTTTTTTTTTAACCAAAATTAATGAAATGAAAAGGGTTTTTAAAGGAGATTCTCAACTTTCCACGAATATAAATTATTCTTTACTTTGAATTTAATAAATAATTATTATTTATTTTCTATTTGAATTACGACTAAAATCCTGATTGATAGGCTGATTGAAAAAAATCTATAGCTTTCAAACGGTATCACAGTTTTTGAATCCCAAATATGTGTCATATTCTATGCTTCACATACTATAGGATTAAAAAATAAATATTGAATTTCATGAAGTTTTGACCAAGTTAAGGTGGTCAGAGATAAGAGTTTTTATATTTTTTTAAAGATGTAATAAAAAAATCATAATTAATTATTTATTTGGAAAAAAACTATAAAAAAATACGCATCACATCGGGACATGAGTCCCCTACTTATATCTAAAATATTATAAAAAATTATTATCACTATATTGTGGTTAGGGTGGTCAGACAGACACCTACTTCTTATTTTTTCCTTGAAATTTAAGTACTACTGCATTGAAATTTCAAATTTTCATCAAATAAATTTTTATTTTTTTAAAATAAACCTATTAGTTTAGAAACTAAATTCAATTTTCTACAGATTCTATTCTTACATATTTTTGAAATAATATAGATAACTTATTCAAATTTTTACGTCAAGTTGCCTAACTCTGATTTTCTGAATTTTATTCCCACTTAAAGACTTGTTTTTCCCATGATGATCCTGCATATACCCATTGACTATGAGTCTATATTGATACATATTTTAACTTACATTGGGAAGTGTCATGTGGATACTCCTTTATATTGTAGTCATAATTTTCATATATTCACACATGTCGGGCATCATTTGGTGGTGCTACAATAATGTGTTCCACTTTTGAGACATTCTAGTATTTTCCTAAAATCACATATTTCTTAAAAAAAAATTTATTTAAGCCTTAAGGGGTTCCACCTAAAGGGTTTCAATTGAAGAAGTTTATATCAAACCACCTTGGATAAAACTACCTTAGTCTTAAATAAAAATCTTAATGGAGTCTCCACACCTATCTAAATGCTGAAAAAATCCACTTTTACTTCACATTTTGGGGGATCCATTTTGTAAGTATGTCTATCCATTATTATAAGCTTTCCAAAATGTATAATTTTGAATATTTAATTTATTATTATATTTATTTTATATTTCTCATGAACATATGTTGTTCATTGAACATCAAGGTCTTTGCTTCACACACATGGAGAAATTAAAAAATAGAGAAAGAAAATACAAAATTCATATCTATGCACTAAGTATTGATGTTCTTATTTCAAAAAAATATGTGATGAAGGGTACTCGTCTTACTGACCAAAAATCTCCACAATGACATAGGTTTTCATAACAAAAATGAAAAACAAAGCTTCCATTTTATTACTGAAATGACATTACACATTATATGCCATCATATGGTCTTATATTACAATAATCTACAACTCAGTGAATCGAGCTCTCTATGCACTTCCTTTTCAGCCCTCTTCTTACCACCTATCAATTTTATATCCTTTTCTTAGCAATAAATATTCTTTCACTATAACCACATTGACCATCTCAGGTTTCCTATGATATGATCCCCATTTAATGTTTTTACTTGCCTTACCTTAGTACCTCCTCACCGTCCATTGAATCATCAAGATATCCCAACTAGAAACCTCATTGTCTTCTCTATCTTCCCAAACATGCCATCAATCACCTTCTTTGTGCCACACTATCAAAAATACACTACATTATCAGGTTGAGACTATAGTGTCAAAAAATGGGTCCTTTCACATTTTCACATTTGTTTGGGTCCTCCTTGTGGATTTTGGCTTAATGTTGCCTTGATTTAGTGTTGAAATGTGGATAACACATTCACATTAGGTATTGGGCCCTTGTGAACCAATATATTTCAATGGTGCCTTGCAAAAGTGTTGTGAAGTGTTGTAACACACTTTCACACTTTTCTAGGGTTTTATCAATCAAGTGAAGAAGGAAGAATGGAGATATTGAGAGACATAGAATCCAGTTTAGATCTTTTGAAAAAGTATAAGTGAAGTGATTTTCCACTATTGGTGAATGAGTCCCACTGTAGAGGCCTGATAGAGGTTTTTGCAGATTTGGATACCCTTTTTGTTGAAACTTATTTTTGCACATTATCCCCAAAATAAGACTGATTTTCCTAGCTTGGTGAATGAGTCCCAGTCAACGTAAACAACAAATTTTTCAGTGATCCATATCTCCATTCTTCCTTCTTCAATTTCCTTGGTGTACATTTCTAGTTTCATAGCTCTTTGTTGCATTTTGTTCATCTTTTTAGGTCATTTAGGATTAGTTTGCATTCAATTAGGGTTTTTTTTACAACTTGCATTGAATGGTATTTTCCAAGTCTAAACTTGGTGGTGAACCCCTCATTAGCTATCATTCAATTCCTAGAATAGTTCCTTTGCAATATTTCAATCTCCTTTGCATTGAAATCTCAAGGGTTTGTTCTTGAGTGAAGAGAAAGGAAATGGTCTCTCTCCTTTTAGGTCCAAAACCCTAGAAGTGAAAGAGTACATAATTTTCTTCTTTTCATTTTGGTGAACCTGCATTTTTAGGACATCATAATTTTGATTTGGAGTCCATTTACATCATAGATTTACCTTACTTTAACATTGTATTAGGTTTTTGCATTGGTTAATTTTTATTCTAGGGTTTCAATTCTTGCATTGGTGAAAGCTCATTTATCTTGCATCATTGCATTTAATTTCACTGAAAATCAATCAAATTCTATATTTGTATTTCAGATCTGCATCAGAAAACATAAAAAGCAAAAAATTCAATTCAATTTTTCTGAAAATTTTCAAAAAAATAGTACTTGGATTCATTCAACACCTTGGGCGAATCAGTGCCTTTGCATATTTTTCATTACATTTTCTAGCATTTACAGTTTATTTTCTAAGTCTTTGTTTGCTATTGTTACCTTTTTATTTTATCTTGTAGAATTTATGTTTCATTCAAATAATTGCATCTAGCTTAATATCATTCCTATTGTGCATTGCTTAAAATCAAAATTGCATTCACAACATTGTTGCATAGTTTAGAATTTGAAATTTTCATCGTGGATAAATGCTTTAACAAGATTTGGATGTCATTAAAATCCTTAGTGGATGTGTCAAGTTGTGCTTTTGGAAATGACCCTAACGAAACTGAACTCACTCACGCTTACTCAACTCCTAATGCATTTCCTCCTCACAATGTTGACATAATTGGAGAAGATGATGATAGCATGAATAAGTTCCTAAATTATTGTCTTAATAATCTTGAAGCTAGTGCATATTTATATCCATCCATGAGACAACTAGATCTTCCCCCAATACCACCTCTTGAGATGTTTGGTTACTTACATATTGAAATGAAATTTCAACCTAAGTTCCCTACAACAGGTGAACCTAGTTCCTCTAGGCAAGAAAACACTCAATATTCCTATGATAACAAAGTAACAAACACTCCCATCAATCTAGAAGAAACATATGGAAAATTCTTCATAAGTTTGAGTAAACAAGGATGTGATAAAATAAATGAACATGACATTCACCAACTCCTAGAGAAAATACCAACTGATGAAAATATAAAGGGGATAGGATATCAAGATCTGCCTCGCAACAATCATGTTCCTAAAGAATATATAAGGCTTCATAGCGATGGTTCGATAATCTTAGATCATCATCTCAATATGAATTTTCTTCTTCCTAAAGAAAATCCAATGATTCATAACAATGAGAGGATATCCTCAGGTCCTCCTCATCAACCTTCAACTAGAGGAGTTGGTGAATCTAGCAAACAAAAAACACCTTACAAGTTACAAAAGCTACAACCTCCTCATTCACCACTTGAAAGTGAACAAAAGCTACAATTTCTTTTGAATAAATAATTAATAACATTTCCACCTATGAATAGATTAGTCCTATATCCTAAGGATGCAAAGGTCCGACATTGTGCATATCATTGAATTATTAGACACAATACCAATGAATTATGTGCATTCCAGTTAATATTGCAAAACTTTCACTTTGATGGCAATGATTCCCATCGAGTGATTGCATTTGTCTAATATTGTTTAACCCTTTGTCATGTAATAGTTGTATAACATCCTATTCTCGCTATTACATGACCCTTCCCATCACTTATCTTGGCTCATTCTTGTCTCACACTTAGTGGGAGCAAGAAGTTGATAGCCTTGTCGTAGTAATACATTTGTCATTGTCCCTTGCATTCATTATTCACCTCCTGCTTATACAAACTAAGATTGAGATGAAGATGACTTGCTCATAGGTTGAATTGCATTTTCCTTACTAGTCTTTTGCATTATTTCTTGTTCATTTTATTTTATGTGATTGCATGTGAGTGGTGTGATGCCCCATAATGTTTTGTTCGATGTTTTCTCTCTCTTTTTGACATTCCTCTATTTGTAACTATATTCTTCTCTATGTTGTGCATCTCTTTCTCTCTTTATATTTATCTATTTTTCATTTTTCTTTTTTTTTCCTTTTGGGGATGATGCAAGGCGTTGAGATATTCATGTCTCCTTCATGTTGACCCAAAAGGATTTATTTTCCTTTGCCTTTTCTTTATCTCTTTTTTTTATTTGTCTTGTGTTTTCCTTTTGCGGATGATGCAAGGCATTGAGCCATTCATGTCTCCTTCATGTTGACCCAAAAGGATTTTTTTTCCTTTTCCTTTTCTTTATCTATTTTTTTCATTTGTCTTGTGTTTTCCTTTTGGCGATGGCGCAAGGCGTCGAGACACCCTATGTCTCTTTCCATGTTGACCCAAAAGGTTTTTCTTTTTCTTAACCTTCTCTATGTCATTCTTCCACTTCTATGTGTATTTGGGGAATGTTGAGAGTTTTGAGCTCTCTAATATCATTGCAACAAAGAACATACTGACCCCAAATCCATAGATCCCTTATGTTTTTGGTGTTTTCATTTTAGGGGTGATCCCTCTCTTTTCTTTTTCTCTTACATGATGCAAATTTACTTGGAGACATGTAAATTGCAATAGGACTTTCCCAGTTGGCTCTCATGTCTTCATTTTTGTTTTCATTTTTTATTTTCTAATTTTAAAAAAATTCTCACAGCATGGTTTTCATCGATTTCTTCAAAGTGGGGGCATACATTGGCATTATTATTTTACATTTTTCCTTTTCTTGGTTCTTAGTGAAACCTTCTTACTTCATATGATGTGTTTGTCTCTTTGTGGATGGAATTTGGTATAATTTACTTCAAGAGTGTGATATCTCTTATCATATTACATTCCTATTAGTGGCTTGATGTGACACACTGCATCTCCTAAGTTGTGAATTTTCTATTCTTTGATTAGTCCTCTCTTGGAGACATTAGAAACAATGCTCCCTAAGTTAAGACCTCACATGAACTAATAAATACTCCTTTGAACATTTCCTACTTTTCATTTGTTGATATATGGCTACCTTGCATAAGATAGTGTGCATGCATGTGGAGCCATCCTATTTGTTCATGAGCTCCAAGCATATGCATTTTTGCTTGTCTCATGTAGCTCAAAAACCATTGCTTTTGTGTGGCAACTTATTAAAGTTATCATGAGGTATACCTTTGGTATGGTTGAGTGGGAAGCCCAATCCGAGGCATGAATTTCCCCATAGCCACTTGTGTGTGTGTGAATTCATAGCAGCCATGAGTGTATGTGTCTCACCTTTTATGCCTTCTCATCTAGTGGAAATCAAAGAGTTTTGTCGCCTCAAAGTGAGTATACATTTTTTGGACAAACAACCTAGATCTGATCCACACCACATTGGATAAACAGTCCAATTTTGTTGTAATTATTTTATTTCACCCATTTTCTCTTTCATCTTTGTTAGTGCATGCTTGTGCCTTGTCATTGTTATTTATATCATTTTCATGTGTGTTCCCTTTGTGATTATGTTGTTTTGTCATGGGAACTTGATCTTGGGGGCTTGATCACCCCTCTTGATAATTGTCATCTCATCTTGCTAGCATTAGTACATTGGAACTCCCCTTGGTGTGTGTTTGTCTACTTTAGTGTGAGTTTGAAGTAGGTTCACCCTCTCACTAAAGTGGGGGCTAAATTTAGTGCCGAAAAAATGGGTCCTCCTTGTGGATTTTGTCTTAATTTTTCCTTGATTTAGTGTTTCAATGTGGATAAAAAATTCACATTAGGTATTGGGCCCTTGTGAAATAATGTATATCAATTGTGCCTTGCAAAAGTGTTGTGAAGTGTTGTAACACACTTTCACACTTTTCTAGGGTTTTATCAATAAATAAGCATAATAAACATAATTTTAATCATAATTAACATTAATCTTGCCTTATTTGGAGCATTGCAAAGTGTTGTTTAACACAGTTTCACATTCATCTAGGCTTGTCATTAATAATTGGGCTTTCCTATGCTTTAATTGACCCTATTTTTCATCCATAAGGCTCATTTATTGCATCTTTTCAAGGATAATCTTGACACCATTCAGTAACCAATAATAATTCAAGTGTTCCTAGCTTGTGTGGCCTAGATTTAGTGTCTGGGACTCATTCACCATCTTGGGTGAATGAGTCCCACCTAGGTCTCTTCGGCCCCGATGCAGGTTTCACACAATTCTAAGAACTTTTAATTTTTGGTCCCATACATTACGTGTGATGGGACATATTCGTCACCTTGGGTGAATGAGTCCCATATGACCAAAATTCAAATTTAATTCAAATTTTTGTTGGATTTTATTCTCCTAGATTTGATGTCAGCTTATAGTGTTCCAATTTCGAGAATTCTTGCATAATTGAGTATAAATAAAATGGTTGTTTCACTCATTTTAATCCTAACATACCTAGCATTCAAGAGTGAACAAGAGCATTCAAGGTGTTTCAAGGGCATATTATCAAACATTCTAGAGCATTATTCAAGTGTCAATAATCATGTCAAATATTGTTTGCATCATTCTTTAGAGCTAACAATTGTGATGTAGGGTTTGTGATTCAAGCAAGTGTTTTATTCAAAGATCTATCAACATCAAGAAAGATTGCAAGTCTACATCCATTGGAGCCATTACTTACATGTTTGCAACACCTTATTGCTAGGTTTGGTGAGTTGAAACATTTTTATTTGTTCATTCACCATTCTCCATTCATATTTTCTTTCATTTCAAAGTTTAATTACCAACAAGGGGTTTGACCAAGGAAAACCCCTATTCTCTAACCCCACAACAATTTTTCCTCTTCTTGTGTGTGATTTGTAGGGATAGGTTATAGATTTATCAAGAAGCTAAGTTGGAGAAAAGTTGTGAGATCTCTAAATTTGTCAAAGTTGACATTCAAGCCTTGGAGAAGCTTGGAGAAGATATATAGGTGACATTTTGCATATTTGGATCCATAAACCAATCAAAACAAGCAGAGTAGACCGAGAGACACTAAATGCAGTTCAAAACTTTGAAAAAAGAAGTGGACTAATTTGGCACTATTAGAAAATGAGTCTCATTGTTCAAGCCTGGTAGAGGTTTCTGTAGATTGTGTTACCCTTTTGGATGACACCTATTTCTGTACATTTTTTTAAAAAGTGGACTGATTTTCCTAGCTTGGCGAATGAGTCCCAGTCAACATAAATATCAATTTTTTTAGTGATCTAGATCTCCTTTTTGCCTTCTTTAGTCTACCAGGTGTAATTTTCTAGTTTCATAGCTTCCTATTGCATTTTTTTCATCTTTCTAGGTTAGTTAGGATTATTTTGCATTCAATTAGAGTTTTGTTTTATAACTTGCATTGTATTGTCTTTTCCAAGTCTAAACTTGGTGGCGAACCCCTCATTAGCTATCATTCAATCCATAGAATAGTCCCTTTACAAGATTTCAATCTCCTGTGCATTGAAATATCAAGGGTTTGTTCTTGAGTGAAGAGTAAGGAAATGGTCTCTCTCCTTTTAGGTCTAAAACCCTAGAAGAAAAAGAGAGTACACCATTTTCTTCTTTTAGAGACAAATCCATGTAACCCTGATATTCTCCCTCTCACCAATTGACATCCTCATCATCATTCACAATTCACAAGAATGATGTGAATTGTCAATCATCCAATCGTATTGTGTTACTTGTCTGTCCATGTCATCAAACTCCATCATCGTTACCTTCTTGTTAGTCCCACCAATCTCAAATCCATGTCTCACTATGTCGATGGACACCCAAGAAGTTCTCCTCAATACCTAAAAGGCACATCGATGAAACTCCCATCAGGTCGTCGAGGAGACTCTAAAACATCTCACTCTGAAACAAGATCTCCCTAATGTCATTCTCGCTGAATCATTCATCGCCGCCTCACCATTTTCATCACTTCATTTTTGGGTGAACCCACATAAGTGGTGAACACTTTTGTGGAGGAAGGGAAAAGTCATTTTTTCCCTCTGCACAAAGTGAAGGGGTTCGGCCAAACCAAATTGTTTGATCGAACCTTTAACATGGTTCGGTCGAACCATAGGGTTCAACCGAACCCTATTTTTGCTCGAACCCCATTAACATGTGAGTGGAAATATTAAAATAAAGGGGTTTGAGCGAACTAGGGTTTGGTCGAACCCCCTTAATAGGGATTTAAAAAAAAAAACCCTATCATTTTCTCGAACCTCATGAATTTTTCTCATTATTTTAAAGGGGCTAGGTTCGGCCGAACCCCTTTAAGAGGTTCGGCCAAACACCCTTATTCCCCTATCTCCTCAAAATTTTGTTTTTTTTTATAAAAAATTATCGTTCGAAGCTCAATTTGAAAATGAAAATGCAGAAAAATTCAAAAACCCAACTAGATAATGATAGTCCTCGGAATGAGCTATCCGTCGAATATAATTTTAATATGATTTTCTTTTATTATGTATTTTATTTTTTAGTTTTATTAAACATAGGTTTTTCACTGAAAATCAAAATCTCTGGTCTGCACATGTGGAAAAATAGCAGATTATCAAAATAAATTTTTTAAAAATATGTTGAGGTTGGGTATTGATGTCCTTGATCCATTAAAAAAAATAGAATTTTTTTGATTCATACAAAAAAAGTTATGTTCTATACAGTTTGCCTATGTCTGAGCTGCAATTGGTTTGACTTTGAAACTTGATTAAGGAAAAAATATTCAATAAAAAGCTATGAGACCAAATGAAAGTGCTAGATACCGTAGTTACAAATCTAAATTCAAAAAAAATATAATTTTATCCTTCATACAAAAAAAGTTATGTTGTATATGGTGAGTGTCACTTTTTTAAAATGTAGTTTTTTGAAAAAAACCAATTTTTGTGAGAGATGGAAAAAAAAGTGCAATCTGATTCCAAAATTTTTGAAAAAAATATTTTTAGAATCTAGAGACAAAATATGATGAGACTCTAGTTTGCATCATTTTCAAATTCCTCATGGTTTAGCCACTACAAGAGCCTGAAAGTGAAGATTTAGTTAAATATAATAATTGCAGTGTCCAGTTTGCCCAAAAATTGTAAACCACTATTGTGGGATCACCCTTTTCTATTGAAGGGATTTGTATCTCTGTCGTACCAAACATGATGTGTTCCACTGATATGAGTACATCAACCATCACAAAAACTACCACCTTGTGGTAGTGTCGAAGGAACTTAATATGTTGTCTTAGTGATAGATGAACCTCCACCCAATGAGACTTCCTTGTGATTGTTAACTATTTCTACCCCACCATCGATATGTCAATGGGAAATGAGCAAGGTCCCATCAAAATCACCCTATTATGTATATAAGATAGTTTACTGAACTTAGGATGTCGGATGAAGTCATTCATTATTCCTTCACGCCGTGTAATCCTATCACCCAAATTCTTGCAAAACACCATACTTAGCTAGCTAAAGTTGATTCAACCCTTATTCGAAAAGGAAACAAAATAAGTTGATGCAAGATAGCTTGAATTCCCTGGATTCTCCTACATCAAACACCTGAGGTAGGAAATAAAATTATCATCAACATTTGTGGATCTGATGCTCATTCAGAATCCATATTGCTACCTTGTTCACCTAAAAATTATTTCTCAATTGTCCCTATAACTTGATGTCTTTTCAATCTTTCATTTTTCTTCTCTTTCTCCCTCTTTTATCTTCCACTAGCATACATTATGAAAACCTAAAAGGTCATAAATGTCAATTTCTTCTTCAGAAGAATTATAATGAGATTCATGTATTACCTCATTTTCTATTACTATTGCAACCATTTTTTCATCATCATCCTTAGTTTCAAAATTGTGTTCTTTTTCTCCATGCCTCCTAAAAGAGATTTTTTAGCTACAATCACTTTCTCCTCTGCATTCACACCAATGTTGGCAGTATAATCAAAGGACTCTTCCTCTTCTTCCTACAACAAACTTTCAATCTTACTAATCTCCTTATCACATAAGAAGTCATCAATTTATGTCAAGGAGAGATTACCAAACAACTCGATTTACTTCCCCACCTATTCCTTAGTCTCAATGCACTCAAGTTGATCTATTTCTGCAAAAAAAATCTTCATTGCTACATGTTGATCCTCATTGGAACATACACCAAAATCTAGGTGAACCTCTTCACCTTTTGTTGCATCCTTCATTACTGCAATTCTTCCTTCATTATCACTCTCCATGTTATTCCAAAAAAAACCAACTTTGATCCTAACCTTGGGAGCACCAAAATATGAAAAAATATTAACCTTCTCATACCTATCCATTCCATTCATATCATTCACATGTAAACTAGAATCCTCTATGAATTCACAAGATGCAAGTTTTACCTTTTCTTCAACTGCTTCAACTTTGGTGTCCTCTATTTAATTGTTCTCCATTGCACTCAAATCTTATGTGGTTTCTACCAACTCTGGATCTTCATCCTTCATGTCTTGCAATAGACATCCTTCAATTTCAGGTTTTGGTTCCTCAATTTGATCATCCTCTTCCTGGGTGTCATATACATGACACTTTGTTGCACAATCTCTTTCTTTCCAACAATCAAAACATCATTAGACAGAGAAAAAAATTCTTCAGCTCTTTTCTTCTTTTGTTTCCACCCTCTTATCCTATCCTCCAATTCATTTATTTTCTACTTCAACCCTATCAATTCTCTTTCTCGAATTCTCTTTATGATTTCCTCTAGTTTGGGAATCCTTATAATCTATCGAATAACATTTACCTTTCTCGTTTCCATTTTCCAAGCCTCTCAAATCCATAAAAAACACAATTCTTCAACCCTTTGATTCCTTTTAGAGACTCACAAGTCCCTCTGCAAACACAAGTTATCCTTGCAGTAGTATCTCACTCACCCAACTATCCTCTGCCCAAACAAAATTCTAGAAGATGTTTCCTGTTCCCACTGTCTCTCAGTGGAGGAACTCTACACCTTCTACCCAGCTTTATCTCTAGTGGAGGATAGTAGTTACAAACCCTCTTGCATGCCCGCAACAAAAAAAAAATCTCATAACTCTCTTAGCTCATCACTTGTACGTCCTAGGGAATACTCTACACTCTCAATATTTTCAAGCTTCAACCCACACTCATAGGTTAGATGCTATAAAATACCTCATGTTTGACACTCTATTATAGACTCAAGAACTACTACTTTAATACCACTTGATGAAGGGTACTCCCCTTACCAACCAAAACTCCCCACAATGACAGAGGTTTTCACAACAAAAATGCAAAAAAAATCTTTCTTTTTATTACTGAAATAAAATTACATGCCATCATAATTGCATGACATCATATGGTCTTAGATTACAATAATATGCAACTCAGTGGATTAGGCTCTCTCTACTCTTCCTTGTCGACCCTCTTCTTACCAACCATCTGCCCTGACCACCATCTTCTCTCTTCTTGTTGTGTTTATATCCTTTTCTCAATAAGAAATCTTCTTTTACTATAACCACGTTAGCCATCTCTTTTTTCCTATTAAATGATCATCATTTAATGTTTTACTCATCCCACCTTATTACCACCTCACCATCCAATGAATCATCAAGCTTTCCCAGGAAATTACATCGTTGTGTTCTCCATCTTCCCAAACATGTAATTGATCACCTTCTTCACACCATACTATCAAAAACATATTGTGTTATCAGGTTGAGATAAATCCCTCTCATCAATCACCATCCTCATCATCATTCAAAATTTGCAGCAACAATGTGAATTTTCGGTCATCCAATTGCATTCCATTAATTATTTGTTCACATCATCAAACTCCATCATCATTACCTTCCTATGAGTCCCACCAAGGTCAACACCATGTCTCACTGTGTTGAGAGGACAACCAAGTATCTCTCCCTAATACCTGGAAGTCACAC